>JAHWFO010042181.1:2847120-2860036 GCA_023313115.1 Rhysida immarginata | reverse complement strand
AATAATAATAATAATAATAATAATAATAATAATAATAATAATAATAAAGGCTGAAATCTGGAATGCATTCAATATAAGCTTGAGTGCAACAAATTTCAGGTTATTATTATTTTAATTAAGCGAGTAATGTAGTTTCTCTTTCTCGCTTTCTTTTTTATTATTAATGAGCACGGATTTGCAAATCCAGAGAATCATGTCTCAAGATTAAGATAATACGAAACAAATCCGAATTCAGCCTTTAATATGCTTTATTGTATTCCAAGGATAGGATGGAATGGTTTCAGTCAACTTTTACGAATATAATGTTGCGAAGTATCTTTGAGGGAAACCGTGATCACGCAGTCAACAGACACCTTCAACTTATTTCCCGCCAACACTTTAATGTAATCTCTTTCCCCCTCGTCTTCTTCCATAACCTCTCTCTCCCCCCTTCCTCCAATCTGTTTTAATGGGGTTAATGCACCTATGGCTGGCGATACTCAAGATTTATTAAACGTAAAGTTATTTTTTTAAAACTATTTTTGGCACTTCCTATATTCAAAACTTCCCAAAGATGTAACTTCCTACTGTCAAAATTACTTGATTTACGGATTCTAATTTCTGGAGCTTCTTCGATAATTGAAATTTGCATGCTCAGTATATTTACATATGCAAGTCTCTGTAACGAATGTGGTTAAATTGTATTTGAATTTAAAAAAAGCAAAACAAAAACAAGGCTGACTGTTAATTCAAGAACAAAATTTCAAGCACATCTTGTTAATATATCGTTCCAAATTTATTACATTTTAAAATAACTTGTTATAATTATAAAAAGGGTATTTAAAAATATTAGCTCGTTAGAACGAATTGTAACAATGCCTTTGCTTATTTTTCGATATTTACTTCAAATTAAGCTTCTATATTACATACGTTATTTACCGCACACATTCACATATTGTGTTGCATTATTTTATAACACATTAAGTGGATTTAATTCCAAACTTTTAAGATACTTTGACTGTTGACAAATATTTCACACAATTCACAACAGTCGATAGAACAGTCGTAAATTATGTTCAAAAATGCGAAAACTAAGAGAGAATGCTTTGTTGACAGTGGATTAATTTTCACAAAAGAACTATATGATGACTATTTATAATGCACCAGAAAATATTATTTAAATAACAAATTAGCGTAAATTTCTGTTCAAAGACTGATTTAATAAACAACTATTATGATATTAAGGTTATTAAACATAAAATAAACATAGGTTTCACTATGTAATATTGATCCCTGTTGGAGGGGAGGAATCATTATTTATAAGATTTGTTTTAGTAAAGGGGGGAGGTAAGGGAGCTCTATTTGGAGATGCCACTTTTCCCGAAAAATCTAATAGGTTTAAAAGATCGCCAGGACCGGTTTAAGGGGCAGGTGACTCATACACAATTAACTATCATCATCATCATCCCTCTGAACATCGGAGGGTTTTTCTTTAAGCGCAAGGATTCAAAGGAAACGAGTTCGTTGTTCGATATTTTCATCCGTGGTCAAAACCCATTTCGTCTATCACTCTCGAATCTAAATACATTTCTCTCTCCTTACATTCTTGAAAGTTTAAAAAAAAATCGTTTAATAAATCATTTAAAAAATGGGCTCATCAAATTTGCTCTCACAAAAATAGAATGAAGGGGGAAGTTCAGAAACCCATAATTCACAAGCATTATCAATTTAAATTATTATTTAAAGTCTTTTTTTATTTTATTTTGTTTTATTTTTTTTTACTCTTTATCGATCACAAAATTGCATAAAAAATCGGAACTCATTGCCACAATCTGGTCAGATTATTGAAGGTATTATCTTAATAAGATAGAGAATCGTGACATCTGATGAAACTCGAAATTTTCGAGTGAAATTTTTTTCCCGATTACAAAACAGGAAGAGCTTGTGGGAAAGAAATTGGGAGGTAAAAGAAAGAATAAAAATATAATTCGCCATAAGTAATTAAAGAAAGCATGAATAATAAGAAGAAAATAACATGATACAAAATGAACCACTGAAAATGTAGGTCGGTTTACGGAATTATTGGTTTTGAAATTAAATAAAGGAAACGCGGAATTCAAAACAAACGAAAACACAGTTTTAAACAATAAATAAAAGGAAGTAGATATTCTTATTGCATAATAAGAAACGTAAAGTGGATTATTTTTTAGTTAATTTCCGAAATTAAATCAGTTTTCTTTAAAGAAGTTAAAATTGTTTATTCTGAATGGGAACTTTGAATACTCGAGAGATTTAACGAAATTGAATATTATTATTATTATTATTATTATTATTATTATTATTATTATTATTATCATTAAAATAGGCGCATAGATTCAAGCCTATTTCTTATCTGAATATTTTCTCGAAAAAATCTTTTGTTATTATTGTTTATTTATTCTACATTATAAATTTGTATTAATAAAATTTAGTTTATATGCATCCACTTGCAAATGTGATGCTGACGGTCGAAGCCGTTACAGCAAAAAAATAAAAATAAATAAATAAAAAATGGGCTCCTTTTTCTTCTACATTTGACCAAGAAATTGGAAGTGCAGAAGGGGGAGGGTCTCGGAAGGAAAAAGGAATTTTTTGAGGAAGACATCTCTTGAGGAAGACACCTTTTCAGGAAGGAATAGTATACAGGAAAGTAGAGGGAGGAGAAGGCAACAAATCACTTAAAGCCGATCAGTATTGTTAGTCCGCTTGTCGAAATGCACTCGGATGAACTTTGATCCGGAACGTTAACTTTGAGTGAATGGGATATCTGTCAGAAACAAGATTAAATACATGTTGAGATTCACATAATCTTGGTGAACCAGCTGTCAAACGTAAGTCGTTCATATTGGATTAATGTTAAATTTAATGACTGTTTATAGTATGTAATGGTTAAACTGAAGAGTCCAGACAGGAGAGCAAGAATATTTTGAGAATGAACTAGAATGAAGGTGCACCTCGTAAATATTGGGCACTTAATGAAAATATCTTAATGAAATGAATACTCTTTAAAAAAAAGTTTCTAATACAGGCATAAAAATAATCCTATTGTCGAGACATATTGGACATTTTTAATATAGTACTGACATATCAATCAAGTATTTGAAATGGTAATTGTGGTAGACGAAAATAGACGTTTTTTTTTTTTTCTTTTTCTTTGCAGGTTTTATTCTGCAACTTTTTTCGGCCGTTATAGTCTACAGTTTATAGTGTTAAAAAATCCATTTCTTCTGCATTCTATTCCCAGTTTCTCGAAGACAGTGATTTATTAAAAAAATAATAATAATAAAGTAGAAGATACAGCAAACATAGTTTTATGATTAATAGTCTCAGCTTGGAATGCTACGTATATGCGTTTATATTTAAAGTGTCCGCAAAATAACGTTTGCTAAATCAACAATCAATTAACAAATTCTACGCCTATTTTCAAATTCCAAATCTATCAGTTATACAGTGAAGATTGCTGGAAAGGATTAACTTGTGAAAGAAACACGATAAGATATAGCTTAATTTTTGAATGCATTCTTAAACAACGGTTAATGTTTTATTTACAACTAGTAATCCTGAAAACGTTAATCATTCTCATGAACAATCACTTTTTAAAGAAAAGAAAGTGTATAATGAAGATTACGGTTAAAAAAATTATTTCATTCAATATATGAAGGAAGCAGAAACGACGAGTTTTGCGAGTGGCCCACCTCCATTCAATATATGTTGCTAACTTCCGTTTTCAGAGATTGTCATCTCTCATCGGAGGAAACGTACGACATCAATTATCTGAACAACTCACTTGCATTTAATTGAGGAAAGCATCGGGATTAATTACCCTCCCCCCTTTTAAGTCTAATTAATTATCTCACTATAAAAGCAGTTAGTTTGCCAGCGTTTTCTTTTAAACTTATTATTAACACATTAACAAAATAATCCAAATTAACGCCCATTTATAAAGTTTTCTTTTAAAAAAGAGGTTTTGAGAAACTCGTATAACGTCTTACCTTTACAACTCGTGAAAAAATCGCCGGAAAAACGAATTGCTCCCGAACGTTACTTCATTCGGAAATCTACTGCAGCGAACAGGTGATATCTAGTGGACGACTGTTGAGTGTAAACCGTCGGTGAGAGATGTACGGAACGCAGTTCAAGGAGGAGCCGTCGTCGTCGTCGTTCGTCTCTCCAATTCAGCGAATGAAAGGCCTTCTCAGTCGTGGCCATTGCCATAGGAACAACGTTCAATTCTCGAATTTCGGCGTCTTTCCATCGTTCCCTTCGTTTTGCCAGCGTAAAGGATGGCAGACATAAATAAGACGACGACGAGACGCTTCTCCTTCCCCTCGGAGGGCGCAGAGGAGCCGTGGTCGAGGCCTGGGAGTTGGCGTGGCTGGCAGCCGAGCGATCGAGTCCAACGGGCGCCGGCCCCTGTGATGCAGCCACTTCTGGGAAATTCTGCCGGCGGAGTAGAGTGAGTCGAAGGCGGACAGGTGACGAGGGGAAGCCGCGCGCCCGTTCCGCCTGGACTTGACCCACTTCGGCGCGAGTCCCATTGACCCCGCGAGTGTCAACAAAAGGCGCATGGAGGGGAGGCACTTGGTAGTTAACAGACAAGGGTAAGGGATGAGAAGAAGAAGAATTGTATTTTTTTTTAAAAAGAGGAGAATTACGAAATTAAGGGAAGAATTGATCCAAATTAAAAGTGCGGTAAGACTTAAATGGTATAAATGTCAACAATTCGCTTTGTAAAAAACATAACCAAGTTAGCTTGATACTACATCAAAATGTAATGAAATATTAAAATATTTTAAGTCATTTCCTATGAGGAGAAATTCTGCTAAAATTGACTATAGAACTCCTCAAGCCTAAAGCAATGTAAATAATACCTATGGTTTGTTTCTACAAAACATTCTGATACATAAATAATTAGTTTCAGAAGTTTTATTATTGAAACTTCCTGAATCAATCATTTCTTACTAATCTAGCCTAATTAATTCCACATACAATTTAGTATAATAATCCATAAGTTAAAAATTTGGTTTTCCTTGACGCGTTGTTTGCAATGTTAAATGAAACTGGGATGATGTAAGGATTTGCTTATGAATAATAAATGATGAACTAGAGACAGCATCTCGAAGCAGAACTCGATCCCGCAATTCGGTTACCAGGCCAGCTTCAAAATTTAAGAAAACATAAGGCTCTCATATCTAGTTCTGGTACATAAGGTGGAATGAAATGAATTTTCTTACATGTGAATCATGTAATCACTCAGTATATAGTCGTCCAAATAAAATAAATAATATTATTTGCAACAACATGCAACAACATATCTAATTATTTCATAAGGATACTTGTTACAATGTTTTACTGAAGAATTTATGCGTTTTGCTATTCCAGTCCAAGACAATGGTGTTTTTCCAATTCCTCTTAGTGCTCAAATGTAAAGTATGTAAACGATCGCCAAAAAGTATAAGATAAAGGCTTACTTTCGTTACGAATATCAATAAACATGCGATGCGCACAAATTTAACCAATTAATATAATCACATGTTAGATTTCAATGCGTTTTGGTCCAACTTACTAAAAAAAGGTAGAGCCAAAAGAGAGTAAAAATCTCCGGTATGTTCTCCACGCTATTGCCATCCATAACGTGGCCACTTTGTTCTGAATAAAAGTGTAAATCATGATCGTCATCATATAGGTCATATTCTCTGGCAACCACCGGGGGCAATAGTAGATATCTATTTACTCTTCTTATTGAGTCGTAAGAACTACACTTTAAATATCCACTACAGTCCAGGCTAGGAACTTTAGGGGGTGACAAATTGGGTGAATGCCCCAGGCCCGCTTTTGAAGGGGGCCTCGCGCGACAATATACTATATAATCAATGTTAACCGAAACTCTGGCCCCCGCGGTTATAGTTTACCCTAAGCCTCGCGATATCTTAACACTGCTTCTGGCTAGAACTGTTTCAAATGACTGATTCAACATCCAGGGCCAGCCTTAAGAATCAAAGTGGTTCGTAAAATTATATCAACCTAAGCAATGCCATAGGGGTACCAGCGATGACATTACAAAAATTAGGTTTTTGCCTAGAGGCTACTTCTACCCTAGTGACGACCCTGCCAATCGCAATTAGTTAGAACTTTGTAACACTTCCTCCAGTAGATTTTGAAAGAAGGATATGTTTGATGTAATCTTGTCAGTATTATTGACAATATTATTCATCCGTCATTTTTGCCACGACACTGTGGAGGTGAACACATCCTTTACTTACAATCGGCCTCGGTGGCTCAGTGGTTGCGTGATCGCCTCTGATGCCCGAGAACGACGAGGATTTTTTAAGGGGGAAAATCCTGAGATCACGCACTTCCTTCGGAAGGGAAGTAAAGCTGTTGGTCCCGTGTAGTCGTTTGCCGGTTGCACGTTAAGGAACCCTTGCGAGGCAAAGTTTGCGGCACCTATAACGCCGTCTTGAAATGGCCATAGTAGTTGAAAAGGACGTTAATACCAAATAAACCAAACCAAATATGCCAAATATATGGAGGCGTTATCCTTCGTCGTACTGGCAGCCTCGAACATTGCGGAATACACTCAACACAAATCAGAGATCACTGCTCCAATAGGTTTGCCTACTCTTCCTCAAAGCATGTCTCTCTCTATATATGGTTAATATCAAGACGGCTTTGCTCAAAGCCTCGGCCAGTGGATGAAGCGTTTCTTTTTTTAGACGTCTTTTATGTGCTTATACTCGATGTTCAAATTCATCCCAGAGATGATCTATCGGGTTGAGGTCGGAGTTTTGAGCTGGCTAATCCAATACTAATATGTTCACGCCTTCAAACTAAGCAGTAACAGCTCGGGCTTTGTGGCAAGATGAATTAAAGCAATCGATAGATAAACAGCCCTTAAACCAATTATCCTTGCGATAGGAAGCATATAATGGTCCAGAATGTCCTGATAGCGTTTGGTATTTATGGTTCTGTCAACCACAACTAGTAGACTAAGATCAAATCACGAGAAAAAAGATCAGACCATCACACTATCACCTCCTAACCTTACTGCTGTGACAACACGCTCCGCTATAAATCGTTCTCCTGCGTTACGACTGACACAGTTTTATCATCTAATCGAAAAGGTATATCATGACTCGTCCACCTCATCTCATTCCAGTCCTTCTTTGGCGACTAAACCATTCTTGTACCTTGCAAGACAACCTCTCGTGTACATAGCGGTGATCTTCGGCTTTTGGGAAGTAGCTGACATTTGCTCCCAAAGAACATCCGATGCTGACAGTATATCTTGCTATTTACTGAAGGTTCTACCTTACAAAAGGTAGCATGTTTTTTAGAGTTACGCCGTTTTTGACAGGCCAATCTGGTTTTAAGGCGTGTGGTTTATCTTCGTCATAAGGCATTGTTTCCGCTTTTGTAACCTTCCATTCGTGATTTGGGCATGATCAACCTCCAACCTCTGACACGTATGACCCTACGCTGACAGTCTATCACTACACCTCTTTGGAAATACCTGAATTGCTTGGACGGCAGCTTTTTTAGTTGATATGACAAATATTAGTTTCCATAAACCGTGTAAGCGTTTTCATCAATGCTCTCAACACGTGGTTTTCATGTAAATCGTGGCAAGGCGCACTTTTAGGGGTGTCCTGTTTAAAATGATCATTCCGTGTAAAAGAAATTACTTTTAATTCTTATTAACAAATTAACGCTGATGTAAAAAAACAAAAAGCGTTTAATTCCTTATTTGGTTAGCTAAAATATACGCGCAAGAAAGACTGGCAAAAAATTGACTTTTCTTAAGTCTTTGGTTCCTCAATAAACGAGAAAAGTTTCTTTTAGTGCCTATGTAGTAAGCTTCCTTTTTCAGCAATTAAAATCAATTGGAAAATTTAAGGAAAATATAAGGCTAAAGAATTTGGGAAATTTATTTACTGTATCTTGCCTTTTCGGCCAAAAAATACTCCAATGCTTTTCATTTGCCTTGTATTCGAATGCGGATTGTATCATTGGAAATTCAGGAGAATGAGATTTAAAAATGCTTTATTAACAACACGTACTAATAAAGAAGTTTATTTTCCCTAAGAATATAGGTAAGTTCATCTGAGCCACTGCCATTGTATTTATCGATCTGAAAAGGGGATCTAAGGGCCAAAGTTTCCCAGATATTATAAAAAAAAAGTTTAAAAATATGGATCTCTGACACAGCCTTGGTTCATCCCATAATATTTAGTATATCAAAAGCTCAAGCTTTTAAAACTCTATAAATTTTCTCAAAGGAATCTGGACCTTTAATGGGCTTGTCAACTGTACAACAGGCCCAACAAGTTACTTTCTTTAGTTTCTAAGGATATCCGTGTCTTTTAAATCCTATTTAATTTCTCACTGGAGAATCGTCTACAGCACATCACTTGAAGAAAGAAAAAGAATGATGCAAGGCCAGCCCATTCAGGTCTAACTAGTACAATAAACGCAGACGACCGAGTTTTGCAAAACTGTGGGGGGTATTTGTTGCGCAGACCGTGTGAAATTAAGCTTTAGTTTCCTACTTAATTTGAGAAAATATTCTGTATTAAACTTCTATTTCAGTGGATAATTTAACCCTTTGGTTCGTAAATTAGAAACTAAACAATTATATTAAATCAGTAAGTTTATGTATATGATACCTTGTTAGTAGGGCAAAGATTGTTTTTTAATTCATTTGAGCGCACTAATTCAACAGCTTATCAATATCGCGACGTTTATTTTTTTACATTCCGTGAAAATATGAAAGGCCTTTTAGAGTATAGCTAAAAGTCGATGAGCCAGAAGGAAATCAAGGCAAATATTGATCATTATATTAAAAATAGTATAAAATTCATCTACAGGCAAAATAGTTGAACTTGAACTTTTCTTCATTCACTGTATATCCGTATCTTTCTCTCTAGTCAGTTAATTCCTTTTCTTAATAATTATATTCCATAACACTGAAGAATTGTATAAGAAATAATTTTTAAAAAATTGAAGCTTTTATATGATCGTGATTTCTTTCCATTTATTATATCAATTTAGGAAATCGTGAATTCAAAAATAAGCTTTGGAAAATGTTTCGTAATTCATCATAAAGATTTTCCATTTCGTCTTTTTTCTTCACAATACGATGACACATTCCGTTAGGTAAAGATTAAGGTCAAAAAACCAGGTTCGTTCCCGGATTCCAATCTGGAGTGGCAATTGTGACTGCCCTCCCCAACCGCCATTGTGCTCAATTCCTTCGACATAAATCAAGAAAGTGAAAAGCTTGCACAAAGAGAATGGGAAGTGAACCGAATAGAAAACAAACTCGTTTTAATTAATCTTAAAGCAATAAACAACATCGTATCTACTCATTTCAAACATATATTTTTTTGTATGCATTTCGGAAATTATCTTAAAAATAACCTTTGACTATCAACAACAAAAATAAGTGTTTAATACGATGTAAAAACAGGTCGACAGTATTACGTAGCATTAATCGCCCGAATAAACGACAGGATAATCATTAAAGAAATGATACGAACTAATTTCCGAGATCCTCCTATTACTTCCCACTTTCATTGAATTTTTTTTTTATTAATATATGATGATTTAATTTTTCTTTTACTATCAATAAACTTTCATTCTTCTATCATTTCTTCATTTATAACTGGATCAATTCTCGCCACTCCCATAGACTCTGAATTTGCATGAATAAAATAACAAATTCCTGTATAAATTAGTCTCGTTTTAATATGATGACCATACTGTCAGCTGCTCTTTGGCGTGTTTTTTTCTGTAAAAGCAATATGCACAAGTATGTTTTCATCCAATCTACTCGAAAAAGTTAAAGTGGAGATATTGAGTTTGATTAAAAATAAACTTGTTTATACAATTTATCATGAGAGATCAATTGAATAAACAGGGTTAGGCCTTTACTCCATCTACTCTATAATTAATCGATCTTGTGGATGATTCTAAATGCAATAGTTTCATTTTAAATTCTCGTTTATCTAATTAGGATGAAATAGGCCACTTTCAAATAAACGTGCGAATGATAACTTGAATAAATTTATAATACAACTTAAATTAAAGTTGGATTAATTCTTTTAAACCAGGCTCATAATAAAGGTATTACCTATCCACAATTGTTTTTGTGGCAAATCGCTGTAAAGGAATGTGATGAGTTTACAAAAAAATTCATAGACTCGACACTAAAAATAATATTTTCATAAATTTAATAGAACTGATTGATATATGAAAGAATGAGATTCGTATACACAAATATCAGAATAAGTTAGGTAAAGTTCGAAGAGAATCAAAAAATCAACAAAACAATAATCATCATCTATGCTTTTAGATAGTTTGTTAAACGCAGGGCGATAGGACAATTCAGTTGAATATTTTTTGATGATTTTAAATTTCATAATTTGTCATTTCACTTTCGAAAAACAGTATAAGGTATACAAAAATATGTATCACAATTTTGCAAAGACAAATACCTTTATCTAAGAAAATTGAAGAAAAAAAATGGATAGAGTGATTGTAAATGAGTAGAATAGAACAGTGTTCAGGCCAAACACAGTGTTCAGACCAGAGATCCTTAATACTAACCAAGGATTCTGGTTCAGACTATCTGGCACCACTCATTATCGCTTTTAATTACACTCCACCCTCCTTTCCCTCCCTTCCTCCAGGTTTTGGTTTTCGGCTTCGGTTTTGTTTCTTTTTCCTGTCATCTGTCCTGCTTTTCATTTATGACATTAAATTTTTGTATTAGACAGAGGGTATTTGAAATAATGTGAATAAAAGAACTGGATTGCGCTCGTGAAGCTATCTCCCATTCAGCCGAGCGTACAGGAGTTTCCCCCTACAAAAGTAGCCGAGCGATCAGAATTGTGGAAGAAAAACCCCTTTGAACACATGTGGGATAGTGATAACTACCAGATTTGAAGATAATATTAGTAGAAAATTAAATTATTTTATCATACAAAAACAAAATACTGGTTTGTTCTAATGCTTATCTTTCATTTAATGACATGAAAATTGTTTATTTATATAATATTTTATTTTTTACGTTTACTGTAATGCAGTTATCTTTATTTGCAGGTTCGGAATTACCTGAAGAAATAAACTGAGAACAAAATTTAGAACTTAAATTTTATAGGTAAATCTTTTGTGATAACATGATAATATCGTGTAGAAAATAATTCATGCTTAGTAGTACAGTAGAGTCCCGATTATCCAACACAAACGGGCAGGCCGCATATCGGATAAGCAAAAACGTCGGATAAAACGGAAATCAAAGAAACCCTTAGTTCTTCAGTTATAGAATTATGTATTATTTGTGAGGATATATTGTGTATTATTTTGAATATAAACAACATCTATTTTAAAGTAGTTAATTATTTTTGTAAAAAGTCTTTTGTTAGAAAAGTGTATGTTTTCGCTTTAAAGAGCAAAATCTTGAACATGTGACAGCTAATCATATTTCAGAGGATTTACATTCTACTCAATTAACGAAACAATTAATTACCATGTAGATTTAGAATTAATTTTAGATTTAAAGTTATTCAAAAACTTTATCAAATTAAGCGAAACATACCAAGTATCAATGAGAAACCAATTGACAAAAATTATAACATTCGCCAATATGTAAATTACTAAAATTTAATTTGTTTAAAAAAATTAATTTAGATTTATTTTATTAGATTATTGTATAGTTATATGATGAAATTTACTGGCAACAGACTATAGAAATTCGAGTCCAAACCAATTATGTCCTTTTATCATTGGTCCATATAGATCACACCAAAAATTAATAAATTATATAATTAATTTTTTTCTCTCTCTCTCTCTGTCTCTTTATTTGTGACAACAATGGACTAATTCAATCATAATTCGCTAATTATTTAGTGAATTGATGACAATACTAAACTCAATTTTTTTAAGTAAATACCTGTTTGCTAAATTAAAATAAAAAAATTAAAAACTTAAATAAAGGGGTCATAATTTTCTAAGAATACTAGTATTTAAATTTTTATTATCTATATGTATAATAAAATAGTAGCGAAGCGAAAAATTTACATTGGATGTTTTTGAGAAAAAGTGATTGCTACGTGTATTGTAAACGATACTGAAGCTCCAAAACAGTTTTTAGAATTTTTGGGTGGCTATAAACGATACAGAAGTCCAAACAATAGTTTTAGGATTTTTATCTGTTTGTCTGTATCTCTGTTTATATGTTAGAGGTTGGCGCCAAAATTACTGAAGGGATTTACTTGAAATTTGCTGTGAAGATTATTTAATACCCGAGTCAACACATAGGGTATTTTTTTCTGCGGGAAAAAGTCTCATTCCCACGGGAAAAAACAACAACTGTTTCCCCAAAAATATAATGTCAACAGATGTCGTAACGAGTAAATCGCATTATGGTTTTCTTCCTTACGAATCCATATATAAGGAGAATAATTGCCCACAGATGACGCCAAGATGTCGAGTACTTCGTGATCGGAGCATATTTCGACTTCTTCGAGTACAACAAAGTTTGTATACATTAATTGACAACTGTATGTCGATTGCTCTCGCGTCCCCAGCCCTGAATCTCCCGAAGGTAAAACAACGAACGTAAAAACAAATAAACTGGTATGACGGAATGATACATTCGCACAGGCCTACCACGAGATAAAGATACGGATTCAAAAAAAATTGTGATTTTCAATAAGTGGAAAAGCTGTTCATGTCGTTGACATTGTGTTTGGGGTGACGAAATGAAAGCTTCTGCCATTTCTTCATTTTGACCAAAAAAAATTAATTTCTCTAAAAAGGCTTAGCCCATTTCCATAAAAAAATGCGTCAATGCATAGATTTAGGACCCCTCTAACTGAGAATTGTTTTAAAAAAA
>JAHWFO010042181.1:2823320-2845372 GCA_023313115.1 Rhysida immarginata | reverse complement strand
GGGGGGGGGAGGGGATCGGGTCTGGGGGAGGAGATAGTAACTCCAAAACGGCTCATCACAATCAAACAAGTCATGTATATAAAAATTCGCCTTAATGAGAGGAGTACGTACAAGTCGAGTTTATTGAGTTCGGTTCGCTGGTTTGAACGCTACAGCCAAAAAAAGTAATATCTTGAAAAAGCCTTACAAAATTGGCATAAAATATACGCTAAGGCACAATTTAGGGTACCCTCTAAGTATGTATAATTTTTATTTGGTTCTGCTATTTGCCGTTTGAGAGGGGTTAGCTGCACAAAATTGGTCACATACATACGTGAATACGTATATACGTACAGAGGAATTTTTTTTTTTCAAAAATTCAACATATCTTTTCGAATCATGAATTTTTAAGTCGATTTCAACAAAAAAAAAAAAAAATTGACTTTCTGAAATGAACATATAGGCCTTCGCTCTTAGAGACTGGTAGGCCAATACTGAACTTTTTCATAATTTTTTGGCCTTCACATTAATTCTATGCAACCATAAAATATAGTCGTAGTTTAATTTTTCCTTACTGATCTCGATTTATTTGGGCAGTGTCTTAATATAAAAGGTAAATGCCACTCACTGACTCATCACGAAATCTCGGGAAATAAGAAATCTATACTTGCAGGCGATTTTATTTATTTATTTATTTGTTAATAATTGGATCCAATACATCCATCCAGGACCTGTATGGCCAGAGGCCGACGAGTTGGGTCCCTGGATGGACGACTGCTGTATGATTATCATATGGTCGGGGCGGGGGGGGGGGGGTAAAGATCTGCTATCACGGATGGTCACCCATCCAGTGACGAGCCGTGCCTGAAGTAGCTTAACTTCTCAGAAGTTGTGTTCAGTGAAAGCCCACCAGGCCACGGCCTCCCCCTTCAACGCGGGCGAAGTCGCGGGCAACAGCTAGTTCTTAATAATTGAACACACAAACTTAGAAGATTTTTATTGCATTCATTTCCCACCATTTACAGTGTTTACATTTTGAGATGCCATATCTTGGTTACTCTCCTTATACTAGTCCACCAAATTATTTTTATCATTATGCAATGGGCATATCTACGTAGAAGCATATGAAAATGCACTGCAAATCATTGGAGTAATAATTTCATAGCGGATCTTTACCTTGGCACATAAAAGAATCTATTTCACGTGTTGCTGAAAGCTAATAAAAACGATTAAATGAAAAACGATTAAAAATTATAAAGAAACAATTATATGATCTAGAAAAAATTAGATTTCTTTTTTTTTTTTACCTTAATTTCAATGAGCTCTGAGAGTTCTCCTTCCAAAATGTTTGAAGGAATGTCACTAGGTGGCGAACTTGTTGTTTTTCCCATGAACTCCTCACACTCTATAGTCAAAACCAGTTGAGAATACATTGTCAGAACGATGTTAAAAGCACAAGCCAGTTAAAAACATCATTACTGTATTTGCGAAGTCGGTCGTTCCATTGCCATTTTTTTCGAATTTTTCGATTTTTTTTTTATGCTCTATCCGAATCTGAAGTCAAAATGAAAAGAATTATTAAAAAAAAAAAAAAAAAATTGGCAACCTAACGATCGACTTTGATAAGATTTTAATTTATCTTTAGCAAATGCTAAATTTGAGAAATTCTTGTCAACAATTCTTAAAAGAAATAGAAATAATCATTACAACATGCGAATAAAATTAATTAAGCAAACAAAACCATACAAAGATGTTAAAAATCAATATAAAACTCAAAGTAGATTTAAACAATTGTATAAAGCGGTTCTTCCTATTAACGTTAAAGCTCTATATCGTCAATAGGTTTTTGTTAGTTCTACATCAAATCCTAGATCTCCAATCATTAGATTTTAAATTTTCAAGCAAATTAGAGTGTGTCTAAAAAGTCCGACCGGTCGCCAACAGGTTAGGTGGTACGATCGGCGGCCGTTTGCTTCCGTTTGTTCGTTCATGTAGTTTTAAGCTCTCTGGTTCATGGAAGCACGGTCGTGAGCATTTTGCTTCAAAATGGCGTCGCAGCAAGGTTCCTCATCATATTTCGCCATCTCCTTTCTCCAAAATATATTTATTACGTATCGGGGACTCGAACACTCGAATTTTCTACTTTCATCCGCCATTTTTATTCTACTCACCGAGGCAGCCGACCGCGACCGGCGTTGGACTCGGGTCGCGCTAATTACGACCGGTCGCGTTATGAAAACGCCCATCGCGACCGGACGTTACTTTATGAATCGAGGGTCGTCCGAATCGGGAGAAAATTTAAAATGGATAAAGTCAGTTACGTATGTCTCCATCGTTCCCGCGTCGATCGGACATAGTCGAAATTTCGAGTCAGTCGCTGGTGGCTCGAAAACGAGCTTTGCGACGGGCTTTGTCCGGTCGCGACCGGTCGGACTTTTCAGACACACCTTAAGTCATTTACTAATGTTGAAGCCGACTCAGTGGTCAAGAGCGCTAAGGCCCAGGTTCTTGCTAAGGTTCTTGCTGCTCTCGAGACTAACGAGTCGCGGATTCGAATCCCGCTGAGGGCAGGGATGTTTGTGTTTGTCCTTCTACTAACAAGCTTGGAAGACCAAGCCAAGCCTCAGTGGGCTAAGTTAAATTTCAAATAGATTCAATGATTATTTAACATCCTCGACACCGGAAGGTAAAAGAGGAATAGAAAAAATAGAAAGAACTAATGTTTAAGAAAATGTTCTCAAAATTTAAAAGAGTTTCTTTTAAATATATATCAGGGACCTAATTTATTGTTACAAATTCTAACTGTTCGTGCAAGATGTGCGTTTATACAAATCAAGAGTTAAACTTCGTGCTTAAATAAGCCAGTGTAACTTCAAATAAAGCGTTAACTGTATTTAAAATATTTTTTTTCGACTTACAATATTGTGGTCTTTGGGTCTCTTCTTATGCTATACCCCCACAATGTTTTCTTCACATTCAAATGTTCATCAACAATAAGGTCGAGCATCCTGGAAATTCGAAGACTTTTTTTCAAATGTTTCGGCTGTCGAAAGAGCGTCCACTAAGGAAGATCCAGAATCGAAAAAAAAACGCCCTCCGGATGATGAATCTTCTTATTCCGTAGCTGGATTCTATCACATTTCAGTACCTTGGTCCCCTCCATAGATGATCTGTAACAGTTCAACTGCATTGTTCAGATCATATCAAGACTTCTTTTATACCATTTTATGTTATAAATCTTGTTTTGCGTCGCAAGATTAATTAGTGAACTAAATCGTTGCATCCGTCTCTTATTTCGGAAAAGATCAACGATGAAGGATCTCTGCTGTTTCGAATGAAAACATCAATCGGAAAAAACATTTTATTCTCCATGGGCTAATCTTAATCGTTCAAATTGTTCCAAAGATAATAGAATTTTTTAAAATAATATCCTGTGATTAGAGATCGGTCATATTGACTCCAAAAATCTGAATTAAACAAGATTGAACCCTTGCTTTTCGATTTTGTACGAAGGTAAACTAAGAAAATAATGAAACATTTTTGTGCTCCCGTTTAAGGCATTGGCAGCACTGATTGCGCCATTGTTAATCATAACTACAAGGCTATCTCAATGTGTTCAGAGTGGATTTTTTGTTTATTTCTATCTGGTAGTGATTTCATGTCATTTCTCTATGAGTGCTATATTGTCCACTGCATCAAGAAAGAAAGAGAGCATTGATAACAATTTCTTCAATGAGAAAATGGGTGGAAAAATTCTGCGACTTGGATATGAACCAGGAACCTCGATTGTCATGGTCGATGCCTTTACACGTTGGACTATCGCAGACACTTATACAGCAATGGTGTCGTTAAGTGTTTTAAAGACAGCCAACTTGTCAAGATGGAAAGCCCAATGAGAAAGTTAGGCGGGTACCCTGTTCACAGATCTTGAATTTCTCCTATCCAAACCATCAGAAAGTTTGATGAACACACAATAAGAAATAAAGAAATTAAACTGGACCTAACTCCAAACATCCAGGTCGCAGATTTTTTCCATCCATTTTCTAATTAATATCATTTACCTGATGTTTGGAGTTAGCTCCACTTTAATTTCTTACTTTCTTCATAACTTAAGAATGGTCTATGAAGGTTTATCCTGCGGCATACCTCAGATGTTTTTAAATTACTGATGAAAATAGGAAAGAAAATTCCACAGCCTGGACCCGAACAAGGAACCTTCAGCTAATCGCGCTGACGCTCTAACCAGGCCAAAGGTGATGTAGGTTCCATGTCCACAGTGGCTCAATTGGTTAGTTAGGACGTAAGCGGGATTAGTTGAAGGTTCCTAATTCGAGTCCAGGGTGTGGAATTTTCTTTCCTATTTTCATCAATAAAATAAATTTAGAGCCTCAGGGCAAGAAAACGAAAGAATGGAGGGAAGGTGGGTGTTAGAAAGAACAGAATAATTAATTCCTTATAAGGAAAACAAAAGAATGGATGGGCTGAAGTTTATGAATCCTTATGTGCTCTTGACTGAATAAAATACACTTCTTTATATTCTCCTTACTTTCGTTTTTATAATCTTTTCTTTTTCTTTTTTTTGGTGATGGGCTCTCGGAAGAATGAGAAGCCCAAGAAGAAGCGTAGCTGGCCGAGAAACCCGATACTATCGAGGATGGAGCATCAAGCTCAAACTGGGAAAATGGAAGATCCCGCCAAATGAGGCGAGTTGGCGAGTCAGACAGCTACTTCCGAGGCAGTACATTGATTCTGGAGGATCCACGACGTCTCAGTTATCTTCAGCAGATCAAGCGCGAAAGCTGGAAAGCAGGAGTTCGTTCGCTGCGGCGACAACCTGTACAATTTCTTCCTAAGCTTTCCTTAGGCTACTAATTCTGTATATTTGCCATTTCACTACAGTTGCTACCGGTATTTTTGGAGGGTTTTTTTTCTTCCTTACTTAATAAGAGGTTGGCCCCCACGAGCTTTAATTACCGCTTGGCACTGAGGCATGCTCCGATAAGTCTGTAGAGCGCTGTTTGTGGGATGTTTGCCCACTCTTCAAGGAGCCTATCCTCTAGTTCTGAGTGCGGTAAGAGTATTTAGACGACGTCTTATGCATCGACCCGGCTTGTCCCAAACAGACCTCAAGGGAAAAACCGAAATGTCATGCTCCTCAAGGAAGCTTGTCAAGATTTTTGCAACTTGTGGACGAGCATTATCATGTATAAGATGTCATTCTACCATCGATTGAGACACCTTCCGGTACCATCTCAAAACAGCCACTGAAATCTTTCCCCTTGTTTCCTAGATGGGGACTGAACGGTTTCAAATCTGGACTCGTCTTCAACTTTACTGAGTGCAAATTTGGACTCGTCTGTGAACTAGTGGCTTTGTTGCCAATGTTGATGTTGTCAAGCAAATAGAAGTATTGAACGACAGCCATTCCTTGTTAGCTACGGCACTCTTGCAGGCCATCTCGACGTTAAGACCCACATCCTCATGGCTTGACCAGAAATTTGCTGATGTCTGTCAACGGTTCCTGTCTCTTCGTGTCATCTGTTCAGTCTCCATATCACAGACTATGAAAAATGAGACATCAAGCTGTTGTGCAAAAATGATGCTGTGTATATGTGTGAACTTGAAACATCACAAAATCCTTTGTGGAATCTATTGCACTCAAATGCCTTTTTTATTTCTTGCAGTTTTCAGGGTATTACGATAACAGCTATACTTTATATCACCACAAATGCACTCAATTCGCGCATTCTTATTTGCGGTAAGTCTCTATAATTAGGCAGTTAATCCTCCTCTGAAGGCCAAAGATTACTTTATTCCCATACGAGTTACGAATGATATACTCTGAAATATGCTACATAAAAAAATTGGAGTATTCCCATAATCCATATAAAGGTGATATAATGGTAAAAATGTTGACTGCGTAATTCTTTTGAGGAGTGTATATAGATAATAACCAAAGTGTTACACATTTCAGGATTTGCGAAATTTTCCATCATAAAAAAAGTTTAGGAAACGCTGTACGCTGTTCTAATAAATTTATAGACGCATTTATGTGTTTGCCTTATTTCTGTAGATTAAAATAAAATTTACGCTACTGTTCCATATAAACTCTTTGCTTTAATTTCTTCGAATTTTTTTTTTAAAACGCCCTCGAATGAGACAAGTACTCCTTTATTCGAGTAAACATTAAGATTTCATTACAGTATGCTGAGCGATTGGAAACATAGAAAACCCTGCATTATTTTCTTATTCTTTTATTTGAAGTGGGCGTTAATAATTATATAAATATACCATTGGACTCCTAATTTACAATGCAACACATGGGTGATTAAATCAACGCGATTTGATCAATACATTAATGCTAAATAGAGAAAAGACGAGTATATAAGTGCTAAATAGAGAAAATAAATGCGTGATGAGAGCAGAAAATTAATAGGTTTTTTTAAACTGCATTAATCGCAGTATTTTAAATTTTAAACTCGGGCAAACCCCTCGGTCTGCTGGTTTCGGCAGATACATTGGTAGGATGCTGAGGAGGTCCATTATTTATTTATTTATTTATTTATTTATTTATTTATTTATTAGTATACTGATAATCCAATACGTCCATCCAGGGCTTGTATGGCTAGACGCCGACGAGTTGGGTCCCTGGATGAACCTGGATTAACGACGGCTGTATGATGGTCACAGCAGCCGGGGGGGGGGGGGGGGGGTGAAGATCGAGAATCACGGATGGTCACCCATCCAGTGACTAACCGTGCCTGATGTTGCTTAACTTCACAGAAGTTGTTTCAGTGAAAGCCCACCAGGCCACGGCCTCCCCCCAAACAACTTATTTGAGAAACATTACAGGAATTCCAGCAAAACACCGAACTTTCGAAAGCACTGTGGCTATAAAAAGACACTCAATGAACGTGAACAGCGTCAGCTGATGTGAATCGTTTTATGCGATAGTCGGGCAACACTCCCCAAGTAAACAACAGAAGACAGAGAAACCACTAATCCACATAACGAATTTATTCTGATGAATACGTATTTCGTTATCTGATCAAAGCTTGTCTCTCTGATCATAGCTTCCTTTGAATGCTGAAGAAGGCAGCTTGGCTGCCGAAATATGTATTCATCAGAATAAATTCGTTATGTGGATTAGTGGTTTCTCTGTCTTCTGTTGTTTGATGTCCATCCACAGTTTCTGGCTCCTCATTTTTCGGTTTACTCCCCAAGTAATTGAATGAAGGCTGCGCAACGTTCTCTCCACTGATATGGGATTCAGGAGTCAATGGCCAATCAGAATATCCTTCATGAATTAACAGGACAGAGCTATATGCCTCGCCTGAACGCGAAAACACTGCCAGTAGGACTTATCGATTGAGTAGCCTTATTTGACAAATATTGTTTCCAATGTTTCAGGCTTTGGAAGGATCCGTGTCATCCTTGTCAGTGCTACCATTAGCGAACGAAGATACAAGGTCCGGACACATTAATATGACCAACTGCTGGTATCCGGAATATCCACCTTTGGCGGCAAGCACAGCAGCTAGTCGACGTGGCAGAGAGTCAGTAAGTCCTCGGAAGGTGGTTGCAGGTATCTGGGACCATTCGGCGATCAGTGCATACCATAATTCCATCACCGTGCGTGGTGGAGGGTCCAGCTTGCAGACATGGCAATCGAGATGGTCCCACAAATGTTCAATGGAGTTGAGGTCCGGGGAGTTTGGTGGCCATGGGAGTAGCTTGAATTCATCCTCATGCTTCTCGAACCAGTCGTGGACAATTTTGGCGGTATGGCAGGGAGCATTGTCCTGTTGAAAGGTGCCATCACCCTGAGGAAACACTGTCGACATGAAGGGGTGTACCTGGTCTGCGACGATCGTCAGGTAACGAACAGCATTCAGTGTACTCTCCAGCGGTATCAGTGGACTCAGACCATACCCCCAAACAGTCACACCTCCCCCACCAGCCTGTCGTCTGCCAACGATGGTGTCGGGATGCCTGTTCTCAGATACTTCCCGGCGAATTCTCCATCGTCCGTCCACTCTGTTCACCAGAAACCGCGACTCATCAGAGAAAGCAACCCTTTGCCACTCGGCTGAGGTCCAATGGCGATAGTCCATTGGGAATTGGAGGAATTTTCGGTGATGCACAGGCATCAACATGGGTGCTGTTACCATACGCCTGCTCCGGAGCCCCAACCTCAAGAGGGATCGTTGCACTGTCTTGGTGCTGACACGCCTAGTGGCCCTACTGTTCATTTGCTGTGTCAGTTGCTCAACAGTGGTACACCGATTGGTCTTGGCCAGGCATCGGAACCGACGCTCGCCTCTAGGATCGATGGCCCGTGGGGCCCCGCAGTTACCTCTTCGGTTGCTAGAGCAGTTCACAAAGGTGGCCGTATCTGAAATGTTGCCCCTCTTGGCCCGACAGCCAATGATCATCCCCTTTGGAGGTCCGATAGGTCACTTGCTCTGCCCATGATGGCAATAATTGCTGGGTTAACGGATGCTACTACACGTCTGCTGCTGTCAGCTTTTAAAGATATACAATGATTTTTCATCTGCATACCATGGGACGTTCCAACATGTTTGAGGAGAGGTGGTCATATTAATGTGTCCCGACCCTGTATGTCTGTATTCTGTACAATCTTTGCAATTTCATTTGCCAGAAATATCATCCTTTGTGACAGAAAAAAAATTCTTATCATGACAATGCCAAAACTCATCGGTCTGTTCTCATCCAAACATAGCTAGCAAAACAAGGTGTTATGGTATGCCTCATCCACCGTCTGTCATAGCATTGCACGATTTCTTTCTTTCTGCTTGCCTGAAAATCAAATTGCATGGATGACAATTTTGTTCAGCAAAAGAGATCCATATAAGACCCTTCAGTTAAATTCCAAAACAAGCCTTTCAAAAATGTTTCCAGAAACCACACTGATGCTGGCAGAAGTGAATATTGGCAAGGGATGATTACTTGGGTGGATGTGCATAACATTAGCTATTCCTTGTACTGCAAGAACACATGCATATATGTTTATCCTTTCTATAAATTGCTTCTGAGGATTAGGAAAACGGTGATTTCCACATTCGCTTAATACATTTTCAATGAAAAAGTACCCAAACCAGACAAGCCTCCAAATACCTACAAGAAAACTTACAAAGAAGCCATTATAAATATCCTTTATTAATACTGACAGCAACTCTACATGGTCATCAGCTCACTAAAACAAAATCCTCATGATTCTGATTGGTTAGGATGACTCTACAGATGAGTTTTGCAGTTCATTTTCACATTAAAATTAATAACTTGTGTATGAATTAAGATTTGCTCAGAAAGGAGCCTTTAAAGGTCATGTTAAAAAGATTCGTATACTAGGTTCCATTTGCTACTTTTTCCAGCATTTTGGTGATGACCTTGACAAGAACAAAAAACATCACAAATTATGAACTGCATAAAGCTCATTTTTGAGCAAGAGAGGAGAAGGGGTGTGTGATGTCATGCCACTGCCATCTGCAAGAGAATAGTGGCTATTTCCTGAATGAATTGGCACGCTAATATTGGTTAAGTAACAAGTAGGACAAGTTGTATGTTTCTGTCTCAGTGGATTTTGTAGCTATTGCCACCTTCCTGTTTCTAATCTCTACTTCTCCCAGTCCCTGGTAGCCATGGCCCTTTGCTGTTCCATTCTCATAATGTTTCCAAACTATCTCAATTTCTTTTTCACTATAAAAACTCTTCAGTATTCATTCGTCTTCTAATCTCTTCATTCCTTATTTGTAATAGTCATGACATACTTTCACTTCTTTAAGTAGTCCATATTCAGTGTTAACCGTCTTTTTTTGTTAACGTTTACAATCCATATTTGACTGTTATAACATATAACGGTTTCAATGAATGCTTTACTTAAATGATTTTTATTTTTCTAGAAATACTTTTATCCCACAAAATCGAATTTAAAGATACCAAAATTTTCCTTGTGTGTTCTATACAAATTTTGTCAGTAGTTGAATTCCATCTCAGCAATGACAGTTAAATATTTAAAGTGGTTCTCCTGCAATAAAAATCTCATGTTTATCATCTGAATTAGCAGCCAAATTGTTTGTTTTAATAACAAAGTTTCATTCCATATTTCTGATATTGCTTGTAAATTCCATGTCCTTAGTAATTTCACATTCATTGTCATTAATACAGGCAAAAACAGGCAATTATCATGAATGACTTTCTCTGCTCAAAAAGTAAAATTCTGAAAAAAATTTTTGGAATATTTCTGTAGTTAAAGCTGAATGCTGAAGGAAACAGGGACATCTTTTTTTTTTTTTTTTTGAACTTCAAACATTTATTGATAATGATTTTGAGGACTGAAGAAATAAATGGATATAAATATCGATGTTAAAAGTTGCTTTGCTATATACATTTCAAAATATCACAAATAACATGATGGTCAAGTTATGAATAGTTTAACATGTTATTCAGCATATCAAAGATTATTTTTAGATTAAGATAATTTTTGTTTAAAATGTTCATTAATTACAGTTTCTAATTTCTGCAAATGTTGGTTAACTTTTTCATGAAATTCATTTATAATCCGATCTTCTATAATATTTTCTTTAAAGGGTATGTCAGCATTCTAAAATCCAAAAAAATTAAAGATTGAAATATCATTAAATTACAAGATATATTTCCAGTGCATTAATAATGAGTAATAATACATATAATCACTCTTATATTATTATTTATTATCTCCATCATCAAGTCAAATAATATATACCACAAATTCATTCCAGTTGATTGATGGCACTTGCACATACCAAGAAGTTTCCCTCACATCATTTCCATGGCTGTGATCCTGTATACATGAAATTAATAATGCATCACGAATGAACTCACTGAACTTATTTCAGTTAAGATACCCCATCTTATTTGAATAACACTTGCATGAACCCTTTCTGAACCAAGGGTTAATAACATAGTTTAAAAATAAAAAATAATAATGCACATCTATAGTGCCTGGCACAAAAGAAAAAGGAAGCTAGCGCATGTGTAATATATGTGCTTATCCATTGTAGATGTCCGCTTTATTCAGTGTATCAGAAAAATGCTTGCCACCCCCCCTACCTTGCCTATAAGTCCGTTTGTTCAAGGAAAACTATATACAGAATCATAATTTATAATGGTTTTAATTATCTAAAAGAGAATACACTTGAAAATAGTAATGATGCAATAATAAACGGGACCAGCAAGGCAAGCAGAGTATCATGTTCAATCTGTTGATTAATCGAGAGCCAGATTTGTTTTGGTTTTGTTTCAGCTGCAATTTCACAAGGGAATGCCATGATGAATAAATAATGCTCAGTTTTCTACCCATTTCTGATTGGTTGAATGCATTTTAATCATTTACGCATGTGCCAGTTTCCTTTTTCTTTTGTGCCAGCATAAAAATCTTCAATATCATTCAGATCTATTTTTAACCTTTTCCATTGAAATTTGTATGGACATCAAAAAAATTGTGTCACCTCTAAGATACAAGGGGCACCTTTCTCATCAAACCAAAGCACCAGGAAATGGTAGGAACTAATGTTCTTCTTTTTCTTCATTCAACCTGAATTCCCCTGCCTGAAGGAAATAGCCGATGAAGGAATCGACGTAAAATGTGACGACATTTGGCTAGCAATGTCATGAGCAAGGAACTCGACATTGGGTCAATATTTTTTTTTTTTTAATTTTATTTTTCGGCTTCTCTGACATCAAATAATAAGTTTGTATTGTTTTTTGTTCAGTTTCCCTTCCTAACCATATAAAACGAAGACTGAAATAAAGCACTTAACATCTAAGAGTGGTAGATCAAAACCATCAATTGTCGAGTTTGCCCTGCATATCCGCAATGTATAAATATGTACATTTTATTTTTACACCCAAACGTCTTGTTTGACTTGAACAACCCTCATACACTAAACCATATAAAATAATGCTGCACGTTCTCTGAGCAAATATAATTTTTCAATTAGGGATTTCCACATCAATTTTCTTTCTTGGCCTCTTCACCTTTGTGAGCTGGATATCCGGCATTTTTTTTTTGTGTATGTGTGTGAGAGAGAGAGAGAGAGAGAGACAGACAGAGAGAGAGAGGACGTCATTGTGGCGTCGCTGCAAAGATCAATTTCTATTGGCTGAGCAACTGTTTCTGCCCTGCTTCTGTCATAAAAGTTGAACTCAACCCAACTCCAAAAGCAGAAAATTTCAGTCGGGCAGAAGAGAAAACAGGAAGCGACTTCATAACATTTTTCTGCTTTGTGGTTTTTGCCGTTGTTTTTACGCATGTGGGAACCATGGTTTACTGAAAATGCCTATATTGACATAAGAGCCAAAGAATGAAGCATCAAAGTTTTGACAAAGTCATTATGAGAATGACTATCGCATAGTATCATTACTGTCACTTGAAAAGCACAAATATAAAGAATAATGTTATAGAGAAACATTATTCTCGGTGATAAAGCAGCAAAATAATTTAACTTTGTAAGCAATCAAACAAAAGAAAAAGAAAATCTTGTAAACATTTTTAGGAAGAGCTTCAGCAGTGAAGCAGAAATGCATTTATACATTTATTAACAAGAAATTATTCCCCCCGAGCAGGATAAGGTAAGTGGCAAAACCTGCGGTCATCTATTTTTACCCCTTTATCTGCACTTTTTACCTCCTCCCAAGTTTTTTAATTAATGTTTTGATTTTCTCGAACATAGTATGTAAAAAATTTAAAAAAGCTCGTAACTTCTTTCCTTTCTCATCAATTCCGATGGAATGACATGCCATATGTTGCCATAGTTCTAATGACCAAGTGACTGCCACCCCCACAACTCTGACTCCACTGGAACAATTAGGTCTAAACTTCATAGTAATGTAGATCTTGCTTAGAGGAATCTGGATACTGAATTTCACTTCTTTATGTACCTAAATAGCACATAGATCTTTTGTCCTCTCAGAATCTCACCCCTGTAATTCTGACCCCAGTGCACCAATCAAAACCAAACTAAATAGTGAAGGCCGATATGCCCATAGTAAGCCTACATTCCGAATTTCAACCTTCTACCATAAAAAATGTAGAAATTATGAAGGGGACGGATGGACATTATAAAACCAATAATTAGCTACATTCTTCCGCTACTTAATAATATAGTTTATGAGCACTTGAGCAATCATGCGTCGACAAAGCGATTTCACGTGTGCGTAGAGAAGTCAATAATACCTAAAAGATGAACAGAAAGTAACAATATATTCCTTCTTGACAAATTGATTGTTATATGACATGCCATTATCTTGGTATTCTTTACACTCACTGTCTTAGCACGTAAATTGACTTGAAGGGGTCCACGAAAAATTCTGAAAAGTTGATACGGCCGAGCTAAGACCTTGATGGTCATATTTCTGAAAACAAAATTTCAAAAAGCTAATCCGTTTTCAAGTTATCGTGCAAACAGCGGCCGGCCAGCTGGCCAGATAAACATACAGATCAAGGGCGCGTTCTTATAAGTAGCTTTTTGCTAAAGCTCCTAATAAAGATGCAGATGATGCAAATAACTTACTGTCAAGCAAGAGTTCCAAGAAATGCCTGAAAATATTTTGTTGGTTTTCGAAATATTTCTCAAATAATTAGCAATTACATATCAGTTTATCGCTATTTACTGAAAACCATTGTGAATTAATGCAAATAATTAAATTAGATCTTTAATTTTATATTGGATTTTGCATATAGGAAAAAAATTGTATTTTCATACTTCCATGGGCTATTTCAGCCCATGATATATTTAAAGTTATAGTGTTTATCTTCATGCCAATAAAACAAACAAAAAGGAAAACAAAAACCACTGTGGATAGGAAACAATTTAAAGGAAATAAAATGTTTCTGTAAAGTTAAGGCTACCTTCTGATATTATACCTTCCTATATTATTTTATATTTTTTTAATTTTTTACATTACATTACAATTTACATATGATAGATTTTGCTTAAAATCGTTCCATTGTGCATTTTGCAAGTTGGCTTATAAAATTAAAATGAATTACAACGAAAAATGCTCAGACCAAATTTAAACTACAAGGATAAACATTTTAAAAATGTTAAACTTACTTCCTTAACGTGTTTCTCGTCTACAGGAGCAGGTATGGATATTTGAGAATTTGCCTTTGGTTCTTCTGTAACAAAATTATTCCTAGATCTAGGAAAAGTATACAGGAAAAGGAACAACTTATTTAAAAAAAAAATGTTCATCCGCTTTTTGCAAATTATTATGCTATAATATGTAAAACACTTCAAGTTACTTCAATGTCTGTTGAATCTGTTCGAGATCATTAGCAAATCTGTGCATGGTCTCCAATCTGTTTTTCAGTTTTTCATCTAAAGTACGCATATCATTTTCTGATGGATGTTCTTTGGTTACCATTTGCTGGACTTCTTCCTTATATTATGATTAACCAAACAGTTAAAAAAAATTAATTTCATAATTTTCTTGTTAAACAAAGTTCTAATGGGTTCCTCCATTAGAATGAAGAAGCTTAAGCCATGGCCACATGAGCAGCATTTCCCACAGGATTTCTATGGGGTAAATCACTAAAAAAACATTAATTTAACTTAAGGCCACACATCAAGGGATTTCCTGCAGAACAAAAATTCTTTTATGGTTTCAAAGAGAACCACAAGTTGAATTTAGCGGTTTTCCTTCCAGCATGTAGCGGCAAGGGGTCTATGGTTTTTTCACAGCAACAAAAAATTATCATGTGACCATAGCCTTTGAGGTAAAATCTGCAAGTGTGGTCATACTTTAAAATTAGTAAAGCAACTGAATTGCTTTCCTCTAAACACACGAATGCCAAATGTCAATTTCAGTTGCCAAAGGACAACTTTTCACTGAATCTGCATCAGTAATGCTAATTAGCGACTAAAGTTAATACAGATTGAAAATAATAAGAATAAAATACAAATCCATATCTGTCATTAATGGGTTAAGTTAAATAAGAGACAATTAAAAAAATGATAATTAAAGTGGAAAAACCCCTCAAAATTGACATTTTTTGATGCTTGAAGTGAATATGATGCAGACACATACTTATTCAGAGCCCTGTAGTGGAGCCATCAGTGGGCCAAATGGCTTCAGAGTTGAAGTGTATGCTATTCAGAGCATACGGAAGAGATAGTAATAGCATGTCATTCCCCAACCAACAACTAGCGCAAAATGTGGTGCTGCCAACGATAGTTTAGCACTAACTTGAGGAAATTGTTATTCATTAAATGAGGTCCATTACACCTACCTCCATTACATCTTTGAAGGAGGATGAGAACCACACAAAATATTTGCGAGGATAGAGGAGGTGTTCAATGTGACTACCGTCCTACATAATGAGTTACAGAACATACCACAGCAGCACGCAGTTGATCGAAGGACGATGGTGTCCTTCAACTCTGCCAGAAATGTCAAAGCAACTGTAGTTAGAGGCTAGCATTGCCGGCTTGCAACTCATAGAAGTGGTGAAGCTTATAGAGATAGGTTGTGTACACTACGTCTAACTGTCTTGCTATCCCACAAAACTGCATGTTCCACTCGCATTCTCAGTTGATTGCTCCACAATTACTGTTGCAACAGTTTGTTACTTGGAGTCCTCGAGGTTTCCTCCCTCTTCCTGGTTGAACAGCAAAGCTTTCTGTGGCCTCAAAACATTGAACCATGCTTCGCAAGCTATTGGGCCTAAGTGGACCTCAATGCCATAACTTCTAGCACAGCTACTTTAATAGTGCCATGCTAACTTTCTCGCAGTTTAGATAAAACAGCTTCAGCAGTAAGCTGCAGTCTGGCAACATCAACACCATTGTGCTTATCAAATCTTCTGTCAGGATCACACATCCTTTTATGCAGTTATGTAAATAAGGGTTGGCAGTGCCACATTTTGCCCTCGTGGTCAGCTGGGGAACTATACAATTATCATCAATATTTCTTCCCCATGCCCGAATCACATAACCTTCAACTTTGAAGCCATTCAGCCCACTAGTCACCCTGCTACAGGGCTCTGAATAGGGATACTTTAATTTGAATCAAACTGTATTTCCCTGTGCCAAACTTGGGTTTTGCTTCCTGAAATGTTTAAAACTGAATAAAAAAAATGTTCATCTTTAAACAACGTTTATTAAAAATAATCCACTTACTTCAAATAGATGCAAATAATTTTGTAATATTTCATCTATATCATCTCTTTCTGTAAACCTGATGGATCTATTAATTTCATTACTCCGAATCAGTTTTTCAAGACTCTAGAAAGCAATTATATTTCATTCAGTACATAAACAAAAAAGAATTGAATTAATTAAATTGATAATTTATTAATTTATCACTTTAAGGAACTTACACCAATTGCATCGAGCAATTTTGATGAATTCTCATCTGCTACTTTTGTGTTTATCGCTTTAAACTTTCTCAAGAGTTTTTCTTGGCTGTGTTTCATACGTTTAATCTGTAACAGAATGATGTAATTACTTATGCCAAAGTAAACTGCTTAATTTAAAAGTTTTATGGCTGAGATGGAGTCAACTATGACAGGATAAACTTAGAATTTAATAATCAATTCCAGCAAATTCACAGAGTCAGTCAACCATGTACAAAAAATATACCAAAGATGTAATATTCCATATAAGGTTTTACAAGGCTTTTAAATATCAAATTCTTGATCATCAGTTACTTAAACACTTTTTGATAAATTATTTGTCATCAATAACTAGGCAGCATGTATAATTTTATTTCCAAAATAACTGATGAAAACTATTTTGGTAAAGCCATTCTATAGATCCTGTAAACACTATTCCATCATGAAATACACTATTACATCATGATTTCCACCAAAAGTCACCACCACTTATCTCATTGATCTTGCGACATACGTCATAGTGTAATGCCATAAAGAACGTGTTTTTAGCTTTTATTGGCAATTGAGCATTCGATAATTGTTGCTAATGCCTCATCGTATTCACTTAGAGAGTGAAATGAGAGGATGAATAATTAGACAACTGGAAGCAGGCCAGTCCCAAGTTGAAGTGTCTCGGTTGCTGAACCTGTCAATTAGCATCATTTCAAGACTGTGGATACACCTCCAACAGGATGGAAACACCCACAGACACTTGTCAGGATCGTCCAAGGATCACCACGCCCAAACAAGACCATTGTTCTATTTGCCCATAGGAACAGGCAAAGCAGACTTTCGTTTGTTCAGCTCCAAGCTGTACAACGGGATTTCACCGCCTAGTTCAGACACCACCCCAAAGAATTTTATACTGCTGGTTTTGAAGGCTTGTGAAATGATGAGATACGTGCCAAAGCCAGGGACACTGTCAGAGAGCTGTCAGAGAAATGTCAATTTTATACCGCTGGGGTTTCCAGGCAAGCGGTATACAGGAGATTCCACGCAGTTAACCTGTATGCTTGACTACTGATGAGGTGAGTCCTGTTAACCCAGGGACACCGCTGGAAACGGTTGGCTTGGTGAACCGACCATGCAGCATGGACACAAGGACAGTGGAGTCAGGTCATGTTCTCGGATGAGTCCCGGTACAGCCTGGACTCCAATTCTCAACATGTTCACATCTGGAGAACACATGGGACACGGTCAACCCCGCTAACATCATTAAACATAATAGTTATGGCAGTGGCAGTGTGATGATGTGGGTAAGCATCATGATGGGTTCCCATACACCACTACAAGTCTTCGACAGAGGGGCCATAACTGGCCAGGTACTTTCAGAAAACGCTTTCAGAAATTCAAGTTAAAGAGGTTCTGAGATATCGAGGGTTACTTTTAATAAAGATTTTTAGGTTATTTAAGGTACTCTGAGAATACAGAGAACATTAGGAGATAAAATGGCACGTGTCTAACGTGTACGCCACATACAAATGGAGAAATTAGCGTTAGAAATGCACAAAATGTGCATGCTGAATTAACTTGTACACAACCGAGACCTGCCAACGATATCGAAAAATTATTTCGTGATTTTATTTTGCAATGTACAAGAATCCTCTAACTTTAACGTCAGAGCCCAATTTTTTCGTTTTAGTATGACATGAGTGCATTGACACGAGCAATGCTTTCTGGTGCTTTTAACCAATTAGAAGCTGCTATGGCTATTTTTTTCAACAGAATATCAATTCAGTGCTAAAAACAAGTGTACACCGAAAAATGTCAAGCTTCTGTTCATTATATGAGGTGTGTACAAGAAGTATCGGACCTTTGGCTGGGAAAACTAAAGTTATTCACCTGTAGGATTTAAAAATTAATCCCCTTCAAAGCACTCTCTTTGGAACTGAGCACACTTCTCCCACCGCTCCTGCCATTGTTGGAAGCCTCTTTGTAAGGTCTGTTTAGGAATGGCAGACAGCTCTCTGCATTATGTCTTCTCGTGACTGAAATCTGGTTCCTTTTAGTGGTGTTTTGAGCTTGGGGAACAGCCAAAATTCGCATGGAGCCATATCTGGGAAGTAAGGAGGCTGACGGACCAAAGGAGTGCTGTGTTTGGCCAGCGACTTCTGAATCGGAAGCAATGAATGGGTAGGTGCATTGTCGTGATGGAGCAACCAAGTTCCGTTGCCCAAAGGTTTGGTCGTTTCCAGATAGTACAGCATCACGAAGGACCTCAGATAGTACTTTTTGTTGATGGTTTGGCCTTTTGAGAAAATCGAAAACCGACAGGCATGTACTACGCTCACTCACTCTTACGATGCCAGGAGTTCTGCATACGTCAGAGGAGAAAACCCGTGGTTCATTCGTTTATGCAGGAAAAATAAAGGTCCGATACTTTTGTACACCCCCTAAAACAAAGCTTTACTTTGCATCAGACTACTCAGTAATAAGATCTGGAACAAAAATAATTAGGAATAAATTTTGGAGGAATTGACTCCATCTCACTATTGGTTATTCAAGTTTTCGTCTGCTGCAAAAAAATTTTTACCTCTTCTTTCATACTAGTCACTTGTTTTTCATATTCTTCAATTAATTCTTTATGAACCCTTTCTATATCCCGCTGTCTTCGACTTTGAGCTTTTATCTTAAATAAAAAATAAAAAAAATGGATAAAAATAATAAATATCCCGTCCCATTTAATAGTTTGTAAAGTGGTACTAATTTCCTCCCTTTATTTTTTCATACTTGTTTATCCTGCGATTCAAGCGTTTGCTGACTCTCATCGTAGTCGTGCTTAAGTCGGGCCAACTGTTCTTTGGTTTCTTTCAATTCCAACCGACAATTTTTTAATTCAGACAGTAGATCTTTATTAACATCGCCTCCTTCATTCCAATGCATTGTTTTATTATCTAAGTGGATCATTTACGCAGCACAAGTTGGGCCATAGGTTAACCAGCAAACAAGTTTGTATTCACGCGCTCAATTCAACATCAACTCGTTCAGTAAACTTTCTATAGTTCGGCCCGTCCATTCAATCAATGGTATGCAGAAACAAACTTTAATTTCACTGATGCCAACAGTGCCCTAGTCATTCCTTTACTTTATTAGGGATAATATTGCTTTATATTTAAAATGAATCAATAAAAAATTATGAAAAGAAACTAAGCAACAGTTGAATTTCCATAAGCAACAGTTGAAACAAAAAAAAATATATCAAGGAAGTTAACAGCGCCCCCTTGGGACAGATGCCATTAACTTGAGCAGAATTCCTCGCTCGGACTTTTATAACTGCACTTACATTTTTATTTATTTATATTATTATTGTTTAAAGATACTCTTTATGGCATCTTTTTTAAATTTCGCTGTATTGTTTTAAAACATGCTTAAACAATAATTTCGACGCTTTTGGCTAAGGACTCATTATTATTACATCAAGTGTTTCGTTGTTGACAATTGTCGTAACTATGACAACTGTGAAATTAATGTTGTGCCTCGATTAAGCTTCAGCTCTGTCTAATAATTTTTAATTGTTTAATGTTTATTATAATCTTTTTTTAAATTTATGATTTGTCAATACTATGTAGGATAACAATGTATTAACTATGCCTACCACAGATAAGGTATATAGGATTCTTTATTTTGAATTTCTACAAAAGAGATTACAGTTTTAGTATTTAAATATTAAATGTATAAAACAAAAAAACTGATACTGCAATTTCCATTAAAAAAAAAGAAAAGAAAATCATAAACTTATAAAAATTAGTTTTAATTCAATCCAAAAAAAAAAAAAAAAATACAAAGAGTAATAATAAACCAATTTATTGATTTCTCAGAGAAACAGTTCTGTCGACAGAAAAAGCAGATCACATTATCCAAATGAAGGTGGGCCATCTGAGCATGCACGGTCATCCCACAGACCACAGAAAGCGTTCACTGTTATTTCCCAAACTAGATCTGAAATAGCGCAAAACATTAGAAGCCGTAGTAGAAGCAAGGCGTTAGAAGAGAACAAAGACAAAAGGCCACGTAATGAACACATACAAAACCAAGAGCATCGATCGTTGAAGGATAAAACAACGGCATCCTCTCGTGCCAGCAGAGATCTTAATGTAAACCGTAAAGACGATAAATCATCTAGAAGTAAACAGCGTTCTTCTCAACAAATAAGAGAGGAGAAAAACACTGGCAAACAATCGGATTTAACAAAACGAAGATCGACTCAAGAAACTCATCTTAGAAGAGATAATGATCGTACCTTGAGAAATGTAAAGAAAAACGATGCTGCAGGTGATAGCAAACCACAGCCAAGAGCGCATCGTTATGATGATAATAGGGGACGAATTAGAAATGAAAAAAGTCGAAATCAAAGCAGGGATGAAGAAAACATTAGAAAATCGGAGCATTCTCAGTCAAAATTAAAGAAAAGTGGAAGGCATGAGAACAATTACGATTTAAAAGCAAAAACTGCATCAGTACCGGTTTTGTCAAAAACGAAGAGTAGTTCTGAAAAACATGCAGAGGCCGTCGTGTCGGAACCAAAGCTGGAAAAGACTTTATTACCTGAAGAAGCTCAAGACTCCTACGAGTACGAAGACGATTTTGAAGATTATGAATCTGATTTTGAAAGTGATGATGATGAAGATAGTGATAATAATAATAAAGTAGATGAGGATGAGGAAGAAGAGGAAAATGATAATGGCAGTGGTTCCAGAGACGAAGACAACATTGATAATGAAGTTACTGAAACGAGTACACCTGAAAATGTTCAAGAATTTAAATTTCAGAAACCATTAAATCGTCGATTAAGTGTTTCAAGTTTCCCTGATGAAAAAGTAATTGGAATTTAATGAGAAGTTAATAAAAATTAGAATTTCCTTTCTCTAATTTTCTTTAGAACGTTTGTCGTCACTTTTTAAACATATTTATTTATTTAATTTCAGCTTTCCTCGATAGATTCTTATGAAAAGCAAGTTCTAATGAATGCTTTAAAAAAGGAAAATCAAAATGTAGAGGAATATCAACGACTTCGTAGTGGACATGAAAGAACGCCTGCTAAAACGATGGTAAATAATTACAGAGAAATTACACCAGTGACTTGTGTGTTAATGATGTTACAAATTAATCAAATCATTTATAAAATTAGTACAAAGTTCAAAGAAAGTTCTTGACAATATTTCAATAATTTTTCTAGCAAATAGATACAGTTGCTTCTGCAGGAGATGGAGCTGGCTCTCGAAGAAAAAGTTTCCAAAGTGGACCATCAAGCTTTATAAATTTCTCACATGCAAAATCTCGTCAGGCTACATTAAAAGAATTAGGAAAAACTTTGTATGACAATTTTATTTAAATATTTTCACTTATTTTACACTGAAAATTTTTAAATTCTCTTAAGCTCTGCAAATAAAAATAGTTAAAACAAATTTGTTTTCAGAGTTCGTAAAATGGAATTAATTGATAGCCACAGAATCACCCTAAATGAGATGGTATTCGATTTGTTTGATCTTCCACCAATAGACTATGATACCTATATCCGAAGTTTTGGAAAATCTAATACCAAACAAGTACACTTAAATTTTGTCATATTATATATCACATTTTGTTTTAATAGTGTAAAATAAACATAAAAATCTCTGGAATTATGGGTGTGTTT
>JAHWFO010042181.1:2753249-2823310 GCA_023313115.1 Rhysida immarginata | reverse complement strand
TGTGTACGCTGAAGAAGGCAGCGTGGCTGCCGAAATGCGCATACGTCCGATTAAAAGTTTTATGTGGATCAGTGGTTTCCTGTTATCTTTATTGAAGTTCGTTCGCAGTGTCCGGCTCCAGTTCCCCCCTATAAAGGTCCTTGTCAAATAATCAATTAGCCTGAATAGTTATTATGCAAGATTGAGCAATTTTGGCCACTTGTTAAGACTGAGAAAAAATGTTAACTCCCAGATGTGAATTTCATTTGAAATGTTTTTGTTAATAGTTTATTCAGTCCCCAAAGTGGACCAGCTGGGATATAGGTATTTGTTGTATTATGAGTAAATAATTGATCACCAACCTTTATTTTGCCATTTTTAAAATGAACAAATAAAAGGGTAATCTCAGTAGATGAAATATAAACTTTACTTTGTCTAAATTTTATAGGTATATTCTCAAACAAATGAGGATGATCTTCATGAAGAGATTCAAACTGAAGAAATTGAGGTTATAGAGAAGTGGACTCAATATCCTGCTCATGACTTTTTAGGAGTAGGAGGTAATAAAATTTTATTATGTTATTATGTTTAGTTTTCCTATGAACCCCTTGATTATAATAATGCTTTCATTAAATTGTAATGTTTCTACAACTTCAATATTATAATAAAAATAAGAGTAAAAATAGCATAGGCATCGTCTTATTCCATGTCATAACATTGAAAAATATAATGTGTCACTCTTAATTTAATGCTTTGCAGTTGAAATACAAATCTAAGGTTTTTCACATACAATGTGTCCCACTCACTACTTTACCTGACATTGATTTCTATTTTTATGCTCGAAGATTATAATGTGCAGGGTAATTCAAAATGATGTCCGGCAATTCAAAATATTACTATACATTTATTTAAAATATAAACTAACCAGATATATTGTGGCGCCAGTGTTGCGATAAAAGTAAAGATGGCGGCTGTGAATGAAAAGACATATTGTGATAATTTTAGTCCAGCAAGCATTTTGCAGGCAATTTCTTAAAGATTGCCCTACTGACAAAAGCATCCGTAAGTGGTATGATCAATTTCTGGAAACTAGATATCTTTGTAAACATTTCTGTTCTGCTCTCGGACTAGTAACAGCAGACATGCTGAAAGGAGTTAGGGATGAGAGTCACATAGAACATTTGTAATGCTAGAATCAATAAATATTTGAGTTCTCCTGTATTTTTAAACCTGGTCTGGTTAGTTTATTTTATAAAATAAATGCATAGTAAAATTTTGAAATGCCATATATCATTTTGAATCGCCCTATATTCTGAAAACGGGCACCATTCTCTCAAAGACAAGCCTGAACAATGTCCCATACTATTGAGAAATTCATTGCCTTTTGGGGAGGGTCCTTGTATATATTTTTTTATCATTCAGTGTTTGTTTAATAAATAAGAATCATATAAATGAATATTTTTACCTCAGAAATATAAATTTAATATTGAATTAAAGAAAATGGCAAATGGAAAATTGAAAAATTTTGAAAAATTTCCAAACCAGCTATTCCTAAACATTTTGCTTAATATACAAGAAACCTTAGTTCTATATGATTATGCTGATTCAGTGGCTGAGAGCACTAAGACCAACAAGCCGAGGTTTCGAATCCTGCCAAGGGCATGGATATCTGAGGTTTGTCCCTTTATCTTGGAAGACCAGGCAAAGCCTCAGTAGGTTGAATTTCAAATAGATCCAATGGTTATTTAACTCCTTGACACAGAAAAGGATGTTATAGGAATAGAAAAGTTAGTCAGTTTATATAATTAGCATGGCAATCCAAGATTTAATGAAGTAATGTAAAGAAAAGGTCATCATCAAATTCATAAGGAACTAGGATATGGAGAGTTAACAAGATCACATGTCTAATTTAAAAAATTAGGAGTTTCTAATAATAATTACATTTCAAAAATTCATAATTAATTTTAAATAAAAACTTCAAATTATTAAATTGCAGGTGAAGGAATTGATTCAGCGGATAATGAAACTTTAGAGAAGATATTGAAGAACAATGCTGAGAGGCTTTCTCACTTCACAAAACAGGCGGGAGAAGTAGGAATACATTTTTTTTTCTTTATTATTTGCATATTTTTATTATTACATTAGTCTCACTTGACTGTTGCTATCTGATTTGCCCTTGTTATGTGTAGCGTTGTTGAGATGCATTGCATTTCAGAAAAATCCATGTCTCATTATATCACTTTATTTGTCTTTACAAGTAAAGTGATTATTTTTAATTTTGAACATAATAAAATTTATAAATTTATTATTAGAAAAATATCTCGATGTATGTTACTTCTGACCTCGTGGGCCAAAAGTATTAGGGCACAGGTCCTCAGACTCTTGTGATCATCAGTTGCAGGTTCGGATCCCGCAGTGGCATGGATTTTTGTGTTTGGCCAGCGTGGAGGCTTATTGGCCAAATACCTTTCAAAAATAGCCATAACTTGTATATAGAAGAAAATTGGAGGAGACTTATCATGTAGATGGTTGTAAATGATGATGATAATGATGATATGTTACTGTATTTTAACTCCCTCTCCCTTTATTTGTGGAGTATTGGAGATGAAAAGTACATGTACTTATGATCATCGACTGGTCGTCAGTTGATTTGGATGCAATTTGGGGCAGTTTGATTATTTCTCTACATTTTGTAAATTTTTTGTTATTCCAGTTTTATATCTTCATACTTTATTTTTATTATATTATCTTTTGATAATTTTAAATCACTTGCTATAATTGCTATAAGAAAAATAGATGCAGTTATAAAAAGAATCAATCTACTGACATAGCAGTTGAAGCTATGGTATAACAAAAAGGCCTGTCCATCACTGAGGTTTTAGTGAGATATTGATTGTGTCTACAGGCAAAAACAGAAAAAAAAAAAAAAAAGAGCTAACCTAACATCATTTTTCAATTTTTCTTTTTTCTCTTTTCAACTGTGATTGATCAGCATCTGCCAATCACCAAACAAATCATGCAGCTGCCAAACTCACAATCGAACACTTTATGTCACATAGTTTTTATTCTTTTTTATCAATGTCCAAACTACTGCACAGATGTGTGTCGTTTCATCAGGAAAATTTACACCGAACATTTGCAGTATTATGAAAAACTTACATATAGCACTCACTGTTTTATGTGCAATAGTTTGCAAATATAGATTTTTGATGCCTGATGAATCGTTTGTAATAACTCATTATAGGTGAGCTTTATACACATGTTTGTATTTCTTAATTTAGGTTATGATTAATTTATTGGAAGAAAATGAAATTATTACTAACACAAAAGTCACTAAATCAGACTCTAGAATAGATGATTTTAGTCAAGAATATTTTGAACTTGGAGAATTGCCCTTTAGTACAGGTAATTTGATTTATTTTTTAATTTTTAATTTTTTATAAAAAAAGGGGGGGGGAGAGGTCATTATTCCTTATTTATTGTTCTTTAAAAAAAACTTTATTATTCTTTATTGTTTTTCTAGGAAACCCTGTGTCCTTTGTGAATTTTTCACCAACTGAGCCCCATGTTTTGCTTACGATACATGGACAGTCTGATGAGGTGAAATTGAATTAGTAGATATTAAATATTTTAATTGAAAGAATAGATAATGATGTTGATTTTATAATTATTTACAGTAATCTGTTTTAATTTTATTGCAAAATATCATTTCAAGCAGTTAAAATAAATTTCCAACCAAAAATTAGGCTATTATTTCATTACTAAATATATTGTAATTTTTGGAATATAATAATCTTAGGGGGGGGGGGGCATCAATTTATTGTTCTGAAAGAAACTTATTTGCATTGCTTTTATTGTAGGAATGGTAAATAATATCTATATTTTATAATTCGTAGTAATGAATTTTTTAACTTTCGTTTTTCTTGCATATTACCGAAAATGACAATAATGTAAAATATTTCATTATGAAAAATAGAAATTGACGTTTCTTGTCTTCTCCTTTACATTCCCATTTTATAACCAGGAAAAAAATGTCACGGCTGAACCAGATTTTCATTCTAGCCCTAAACTTTGGATATTCTTTACTTTGTTGATGAAATTTGGAATTAATTATGTAGACTAGCTATTTATATATAAATTTATTAAAATAATGAAGAACCAAAGATTTAAACCATATAGAAACGAGTAATTTTGGATACGAAGGGCAAATTCAACAATGGTTCAATTTTTTTAAATTTTATTTTTCAGCTTTTCAGGCATGAAAGAAAAAGGTTTTTGTTTAGTTCGTCCTTCTTAACCACATAAAACAAGCTTGAAAATTAAACGCTCAATGTCTAAAAGTGTTTAATTAAAATTAAAAACTTTAAATGTATGATTCCCAAAACCACCAATGGTTGAGCACTCTTCGTATCTCGCAACACCTCATATTAACCGATATTTTCCTTAGTCATGGGCATGTATTATCATCCATATATGACAAACAGTCATTTGCCATCAATGATCATAATGAAGAGTTCATGGCATTTAATTTATCAACATAAACATAATTGAAGTCCATATTATATTATAAACATCCTCATGCAGGATAAATGTGAACCATGATTGTCCAGCTGCCACAAGCCTAAATTTGCAGAATATCTTCACAGTTGATATTAAGAGCTTTTATTCTATTTAACAAAATTTAATGTGCAATTGGCTTAACAAAACTTCTTGGGGGGGAAATATCAAGATTTTTGATAAAATCAGTTTAAAAAAAAAAAGTGTTTGAAATGATTTTTTATTATTGTTTTATAATTATAAATATTTAATTCTAAGATGAATCTTATTATTTATTGAATGAAAATTGCGCTTTTGGTAGTTTTTGATCAAAAAAGTAACACCAAAACATCATATTTGAATGGAATTCTGGTTTTTGGTAGTTTTCGATCACATCTATTTTAAAATTTTGTTTACAAATTGATTTTTAATTTCATTAAAATTTAATGCATTTAAGAGCCTTTTTTTAAACTTTTAAAATTTATATTTTTCAAAACAACTAAATTTTTTTCATATCAAAAAAGGTTAGGTATGTTTTTACAATGGTAATCTTATATTAAAGACCTTGATATATCAATTTTATTTAATTGATTTTTTTTTTTGAAAACTTACTCCCTTAAAATATTTTTATTATAAATTTTAATGCTTAAATTATTAAATATTAAGACTCTTATACCATTACAGTAGAGCCCTGATAATCCCTGACATAATTAGGGTTGATTTTACCTCGAATTTAGAAAAACTCGGACTACTGTACAGGGAAAGATTTACATTTAGATGATTTAATTTACAGTACAAACTAGTGTACATGGAAAGATTTAATTTGAGAGTGATTCAGATCAAAATACACAGAACCTCGAGCTACTGAGACTTGAGTTATCAGAGCTATATTGTATCTACAAAAATATTCAGATAATTTTTTACAGATATTAATACTATTGTATCATTTTGATACAGGATGACACTGTTTTAAACTATCATGGCTTAATTTGTGTTTGGAACATATATCAACCATCTCTTCCTCAAAAGTAAGAACTTACAATATCAATTTCATGACTTTTTAATTTTTACACTTTAATAATTTTTTTTTTTTAATTTTCTTAGGTACCTTTTATGTTCATCTCAACCACTGTGTGGTTGCTTTAATTCTGGAAAAGCCAACTTAGTATTTGCAGGACTGGTGAGATATGTAGATAATTCCAAAAGCAAATGAGAGGTTTTATCTATAAAAGGGTAACAATGGGGTTGAAAATCTTTTGATTTGTCTATACATGTTCAATTTTTAAAGTTCTCATTTGCTATACTGGGTGATCCAAAAGTGTGTTACTTTTCTTACATTGTTAATGACATTTTCAGCATTTGCTTTCCAGCAATTCAATGCTTTCATAAGAATCACGCGGCACGTGCAATCACTAAAAATGTCGTTAACAATGTAAGAAAATGTAATACACTTTTGGATCATCCGGTATACCAAAAAGAAAAGGCTGTGAAATTTTTTCTACATATCCGATACACACAACAATTGGTAGAGTGCCGTATTAAATGTTATCATTTTTAGTGGCTACTCTGTAGGCAAAATTGTGTGGTGTTCCCTTATCAAACACAAAGGTGTAGAAGCAACAGTCAAGGCAGGACCAAACTCAGACATGTTGTAAAACTTTATCTTCCAGCAAAATGGGACTCTCCTGCATTGAGCCTTGGTAAAGGGAGAATTACTAAATGAAACATTTAATGACCAATGATGCAGCCAAGATGAGCCTTCCATGGCCCTTCAACTATCGTGAACTTACACTTCCTGATTTCTTTGGGTGGGGTTTTACCAAAGCTGCCATGTACTTCTAGTATCCAACCTCTCTGGAAAACTTGAAGGCAAAAATCCAACACACATTTCGGATGATCGCACTGGCAAAGCTGTGGAATACATGAGGTATCAATATTAAATCTGCGTGGTGTGAAATGGTTTAGGATGCAAACTTTAGGATATTAGTAAATGTGTGCAATTGACGTTAATATATTGAAAATTTGAAGTAAATTGAATATTACAAAGATTGTTATAGTCTCTCACTTTTAGTAGACAGTAGAGCCCCGATGATTCAAGTTCGTGGTTCCATGTATTTCAAGCTGAACCAATATGTTACTGATCAAAAAAAATAATTCAGCTTCTAATTTGCTTTTACTTTTGTGATGATGAGTGTAAAGGATAAAAGAAAGTTTGTGCTGATTAAAATTAAGCTAGAATCCTTGAAAAGATTAGACAATGGTGAAACGTTGAAGAAACTTGCAGCTGAGTATGGTGTCAGTGAAGTGACGGTAGGAGATTGGCACCCTAATAGAGACAAAATCGAAAAGTTTTCTTCTATTAAATTCTCTAATATTTCATCTTGTGGGAAAAAAACAAGAAAATTCCAGTTTGTATTGTAAATTAAACCATCTAACAGTAAATCTTTCCATATAGTCCAAGTTTTTCTAAATTCGAGGCACAAGTCAGTATCTCGAATCATCGGGGCTCTACTATATAGGAATCCTCTGTCATATAATCTTGTGGGAAACAAGGTTACAGGCTGGTATATTTAATAAGCCCACAACAAAGACATATTGTGAGGACCATTTGGTTTTCACCCAGGCCACTCCTCCCAGCTTCAGCTCTGGATCCTTGAAGCTGATCTAACTGCTCCTCTCAGTTCTTGAATTTTTAGATGTCCATAAGGTTTTGATCAGGTTTAGCAGAATGGCCTTATTCCTTTCTTTCAATTTTTTTAATTAAAAGAGTGCAATCTATTCTACTTAAAAGCACTACAGAGTTTCTTTAAAAATCCTGAAGTTTTTAAAGCATTTACACTATGTTTACATTGAATCTTATGATGAGAATGAATTTAAAAAAAAAAACCAAAAACAGAAATGATTTATGTGCATACGCCTGAAATACACAAAGCCTGCATAACAGGATTTATTCATTACATTTAAAACTGTGAGATATATGGTTCTCATGAATCATGGCACAATGAATGCACATGTAATATTCGATAAATTTTAGGAGCTTCCTGGCATGTCTGATACACCCATCTATCATCGAACACACGGATTTCTGAGTATATATTCTTAGGATTATTATTATTCCTTGTCCTGCCAGAAAATGCCTTCAAATGAATTTGTCTCCAATATTTGGAAATCATACCCAGGAGTTTTAAAAAGAAAGGGCATTTAATTTTTAAAAAGTATTCTATAATATACTTTATTATAATTTCTTATAACTTTTTATCTTCAGTTCTCCAGAAATGGCAGGGGATTTAACTTTCCCAAAATCTTCTCCTGAATACATCCTTTTCTGGAGCCACCCTGTAAATTACTAATCAAAGATGTGATTTCAGTTGCCATTAGATAAATCCTCTCATCAAGCCCTTATTAACGATAGTTAAAATTTTTTAGAGATGCAATAAGACCTTTCTAACTTTGTTGATGAATTAATCAGTACATTAAAAATTACATTTACGTTACATGTATATTTAAATGACTGTTTATACATACAGTAATTGTAATGTATCTTATCATTCATGTAATATATGCCCTATATAAATATCCAATTAAATGTTTGTCTGTGTGATTATATACAGTAACATTACAGTAGCATTTTTCTGGCTTCCAGTATGTTTATTGTAACACTCACGGCCGACCCAAGAAAAGGCAGGACTTATTTTCATGGAATGTTACTTAACTTTGTATCATGGAAAAGGAAGCCATGGGTGTCCTTCTGCAGGCCACACAATTTGTACCACCCTCAGACTGGTCTTGGCAAAACATTTAGAGTTGAGTTCATCCTAGTCTAACATTAAGAATGAACTCTACTGAAAATGTTTGCAATGAATAGATCCATAATGAAAATGAAAATTAAAGCTTGTAACAAATAATATCTTGCCTGTGCTTCACAATCTCACTTTTTCAAACATTTATCTAGAGCTTTTGAGGGAATTTAATATTTCATAATACATGTAATTTAAAAAAATAATGAATGTAAGATCAATATAATAGCTTCGCATTACAGATCTTAAAACTGCCAGGAAATAAAATATTTTTATTCTTCAAAGTTGGATGGATCAGTAGTTGCATGGGACCTTCGTGAACCATCCAGTGCACATAGACGTATAGAGTGGAGAGAAAATATTTTTACGCTTAGATTTCCTTCTTATATTACAGGTAAGATTTAATTTTTATCCCATAAATGGATTACAGATGCATGCTTTAAAAATTTTACATGGTAAAAATAAAAATAAACTTTCCCTGCTGTTAAGCACATCTCTAAGTTGAACAATTTCTTAAATATGTTTCGGAACTTGTATAATACTTCAATATATAAAGTTAAGGAAATAAAAAAAGTCACAGAAACTGTTGTTTATCCACAGTAAAAAGAAAACATACGATACCAGTTTACCATAATAAATATTTTATCTACGGATCCGCATTTCGAGTGACCATGTCGACTTTGTTGTCGTGTTACACTGATGAGGTCGACTTGGTCACTTGAAATGCGCATCCGTAGATAAAATATTTATTGTGGAAAAGTGGTGTCTTTTTTTTTTTTAAATACTCAAAGTTATCATTAACTTGTATCTGTAAACTTAACAGCTGAAGTATTGCGTGAAGAAACTCATCACAGTGCTGTCGTTTCTATAAGTTCATCACGAATTGACTCGAATGGAACAGGAGGCATATTATCTGCTGGTCAGTGTACTTTATTAATTAATTAATAGACAGTGTACAGTATTGGCATATTTTTAATTAATATTTTTAAAACTTTCCCTTTTTTTTTGTATTTTTTTATTTATAGAACAACAACTTACTTTTTACATAGCTTCTTTAGAAGAATATGGGGTATTGAAGTTATGGACTGTAATGGAAGTATCACATTCAAATCCCAGTGGGAGTGACACTGATCTTGGATTAGCTCCTGGAAGTCGCATAAGACTGACATGCAATAGTTCAATTAATGTATACGACTTGCCAGGAATGTATGTTCATTTAGAACTCAATTCTGGTTAAAATTTGCCAGTTAATAATTCTTTAATTGAAGATGATATATTTTGTTTTTCTCCCCATTTAGAAGTTCATTCCCCAAGACAAACCTACGTACTCTTGATGTTCGTTTTCTGCCAAATGATTCCAATCAATTGTTGATAGCAACAGACATGGTATATAAAAATAAGCATAATAAGCAATAGAATTAAAGAGCTTTCTCAGAGTATGTACTGATCTATTGTGCTAAACATGAAGGTATGTTGTATATTTATGACACACAGTGTATTCAAAAAAGTTCTGGGTCTGCAGCGATAGAAAAGGAACAGTGGTGTCACCCACCTACGACCCAGCCAACCACATAATTCCTTCTCCCCGATCTATCACAACTTGACCCACTCTAATATCTTTCTCAGTTCATGTCCAGCAATTGTCGAAATTTGTGTGTTTTTATGAATTTGTTAAGATTCATAACCTCCTGAGACCCCATGTCCACGTGGGTGGAGCTCTTTCATAATTTTTCTGTCTTAAACTATTAGACATATCCATTTGAAACATGTTGTCCATGATAGAGGACAATCTGTATTTCCTTCTAAAGGCAGATTTTTTTGATTAAAAGTTCTTCTCGACTTCTTTTCTCAGTTTCGTAATGGTGGCCTCCAGTAGCCTGCATGCCAGACGTAAATGATATGTTTAATCAGTTGTAATTTGTTTGATTTTATTTTCTGGTTTATATCAATCATTTATTTTTATTTTTAGCATTTTTAATTATTTTACAAAGAATAAAATAGAACAATCCATATCATTTGCCTAGACGATTTTTTTTTTCTTGGATGAGACTCGGTGCCCATGTGCGTTGGCAGCTCATTCTCAAAAAAATAAAATAGTTATCAGGAAATTTAAATTAATATTTAGCTAATTTGAAGTGTTCTATTAGCATTAATTAACTTTTTATTCTTCATAATTATTCGTAATTTATTTCACATGGGGTCTCAAGAGGTTGCATATGGAGCAAATGTGCACCAATCAAAATTTGTTTTCAGTGGTAAAGCTAAAATTGAAACATTTTCTGTGATGCAAATTGTGCCTGTGATAATTGTCAAGTAGCAAGTTGTTTGAATGGTATTCATATTTTAAAGAGGCCGCGAGTTGTTAGAGGATGATCCGAGAATTGGGTGCTCTTCCACAAGCGTTGGTTATGAGAATGTAAGAGATATGGTCATAGCCTAATAATGAGAAGTCTGTCCACGCTTGTTTTCAAATGTTGTCTAAATTCCCTAGTGGCGGATTAACTCTAAGTCAAATCCTTTGTTTACTACTGCAATCATAACGGAGACAAAATGTCGTTTATTAAATTGGAGAAATTTTTATGAAGAAATTTAATTTCCAAGTCCTTTACACTAAACGTTTTTCTATTTTTTTCTTTTCGAAAAGAAAAAAAATACAAAAAAAACCCCAAGAAAATAAAACAACCGTGAGCTATATGAATTAAGGTTGTTATAACGGAACTCTTATTCAAAATAGTTTGAAATAAAAAGGATTTTGCCATATTAGAAAATTTGATGAATGGTTTTCATTGGATTCCCTAAATTAGATGAAATAAAATCTTTTTTTAAAAATTATAGGACCTCTAAAGTTATTTTTATTCTTGCTGTTATGAATAGAAAATTGCATACATACCTTTTTTTTTTGCAGTCAGATAAAATGCGATGAAGAAAATTGTAAAAAGCTTTTGATAACGACCTGTCATTAACAAAACTCAATAGCAAAACAGTACCTGAATAGATCAAGAAAAGAGAAGGAGATAGCTGAACGCTTGGCGTGCTGCTGTCGTTATTATTGTTGTAGGACGATGATCTGGCAACAGCTATAACAATGAAACCGACCCAGAGTGAACAGACTTCTCATTATTAGGCTATGATATGGTACACAGAAAAGCTATTCTCTGGGCTTTTGAAAAGAATATGAAGGTTTAACCGTGGAGGGAACTAAATTAGAACCACAGTTCCCTCTAATTTTTTGAGAGCTGTATAGCCCAAATCAAATGTGGACGAAAAAATTTCAAACAAAAACAAATTTGTGCAATATTTTTATAATAGTGTTATATAAAAAGTATTAATATACAACACATGTTTATTTCAAAAAATAAAATCAAAGCAATTAGCTTTCTTAACTTTTTAAGAATTTTTTTCTTCTGTCTTTCATGGAAGTCTAATCTGTATACACTCTTCCATAATTAGATCACCCAGGTGTTCAATTTGGAGTCTGTTTTGAAATCTTGTTTTTATAATATTTGTCATGCTTTTTTTTTTTTTTTCTTAAATGAATACTGATAGGATAAGTGCGTCATGTCAGCTAATTGAATGCATGGAAACTAAATTTCTCTTAGTAACTTATTGCAATGCCATTAAAATTAGTGTACCATTTGCGCAGAATAGAGTGAACTATTGTTAGAACCGAATTGCACCAATCTGAAGAATGGTTTCTGGTCCATGATAATGTCCCCTCTCAGTTATTGGTGAAAACAGTCGGTTACCATGATTAACCATGTGTCGTATTTGCCGGATCTGGCCTCGAAGCTCAAGACCATGTTGAAAGGTCACGATTTGATGATATGGAGGCAACCGAGAATGTACCATAATTTTAACAGAATTTCAAAACAGAATTTTTTTCAAACCTCTTAGCTATCTTGTGAATGATCCAATGAAATCTGTTTTTGATTAAGAATTGCTTTTTTATTTACATTAGTCTCAGAAATTTTTGAATGCATTGTGGATTATAGTTCAGTAGCTCCAAATTCCACAGCAGAATGGAATCTGCTCTGAGAAGAATATCCTAGTTCCTTTGGAACTTTGAGCATAGTGAAAATATTAGGATATGCTATGGAGCTACGAAAATTCCAGTTTTACATTCTTCTAACCTTTAAATTAACTTAATACATGTACTTTGTATTGTAAATGTTAATATACAGGTACTGAATGATGCAAAAAGAAAGCAAAGCTGTGACCAGTATAATTGGTATATTTACAAAATACAGATATCACATGAAAGATAAACTCTCCAAGTTTCTTTCGATATGGGAGCCCTTTGTGACGTGATAGACATGTAAACGATATTCAAATTCTTCCTGCACCCATGCCAACACCCCTTCACCAGTTGAGTTGATCGCTTGGGAAATTCACCACTTTAAATCCTATAAGTCATGCGGTAATGGGTTACGAAGACGCTGTCCTTCACGTAGTCCCACAGAAAGAAATCACAGGCTGTTAGGTCCGGTGATCTTGGGGGCTACAGCATCAGTGGCACATCAATGGCCCCAACAACCACTGTGATAGCATATCGAGGTAGGTGGTTGAAACATGCCTCTAGTGAGCATTTCCAAACTGGCAGGTTTGTCAGCATTGCCAAATGAAATCGGAGAGTTTACCTTTCATTTAATATCAGTCCTTTTTAAATATCTTGATTATACTGGTCACTGTTATGTTTTCTTTTTGCATCATTCATTTTGAATAACCCTGTACAATACAAGGCAAATACACTGAGTGGCCAGTTTATTAGGAAGACCCATGACTGTGTGCAAATCCATCGGCATAGCAATTACTACGTATCGTTTGGTCATGTGACAGTCGATACCAATATAAAGCGAGAACACAGCTGTCAATTGCAAGTGGTCAATTCCCTGATACCCATGGGGAAATAAAGGATCTGAGGGACTTTGAGTGTGCCCGATGAGGATCTGAGTATTTCTGAAACCGCACGTCTTCTAGGTTTTTCCCAAATTATCATTTCAAGGGTTTACCAGGACTGGTTAAACAACCAAAAATCAACCAGCCAGAGACAAGCCTAGGGTCGCAAACGACTTGTCGATCCAAAGGGCGAGCATAGGATGGGAATGCTTGTTCGTGCGAATAGAAACATCATGACTCGTCAACTAACCGTAGAGTACAACACTGGACCGCAGAATAACATCTCTGAATGCAGTACATGCCATACATTGGAAAAGATGAGCTACAGCAGCCAACAGCCAGTCCTTTGATCTCCACCTAAAACCTCAAAAAATGTCTCAAATTTGCCTGTGATTACCAACATTGTCAACAACTGGAAGAAGGTATACTGGTCGGAAATGAATCCCGTTTCCTATTGCACCATGCAGATGGCCGATGCAGAATTTGGAGACAACAACACGTCTGGTTTCCACTGTTCAGGCTGATGGAGGCTCTATAATGGTCTACAGAATGTTTTCCTGGCATACTCTTGGTCCGCTGATATCTGTAGAACAACACCTTAATGGTTAGGGCCACCTGAATATTATTGCCGATCACGGTCATCTCTTCATGGCTACTGTCTGTTTCCCCCATCGGAGGGATGCTTCCAGCGGGACAATGCTCCTTCTCACAAGGCTTGTATCTTCATGGAATGGTTCCAGGAGCACAATAATGAATTCAACTTACTCCTCTGGCCACCACAGTCAATGTATTTGGACCCAATCAAACAACTTTGGGATGAGCTGGAACGGGTTATTCGAGGCATGGATCCACCACCATCCAATAAGCATTAACTGGGAGCAGCTGTTGCATCCGCATGGACAAATATCATGGAACAATGCTTCCAGCGGCTAATTGAATCCATGCCACAGTGAATTTGCGCTGTTATAGCTGCTGGGGGTGGCATAACACAGTATTAGGGAGGGGGGTGTTCCTAATAATCTGGCCACTCTGTGTAAATTCATATAAAAGTAAGAGAAATTTAATATGCTAATTCCCACAAAAACTGAAAAATTCTCATTAAACTCATGAAAATTCTTTATGCAAACTGGCAATATTTTCCAAACAATCCTTGTAGTTTATGAATGCTGCATTTTTTCCCCTTTTTTTTTATTTTTTTTATTTTTTATTTTTTTCCCCCTTATTTGTTAATATCTAATTAGAAATGTTATTTTCTAGGGAGTCATTGTGCATGTCAATGGACAAGGCCAGAAGATGATCCCACCTTACTATATAACTGGGACAGGTATGCATAAGCCTTAATAAGATCTAAGGTGACATGGCATTAGAATTACGCACCTATTCTACAGGAATAGGCATCGTATTGCCGAATAAGCAAATAAAGAAATGATCCTGTAGAAGCAGTGCTTATAGAAAACTTATTTAATGATCAGCTGCTTCAACATACAGTCATTAAATATATTTCCTATATACAGGATGAAACTGAAAAAGTGGGCAAAACTTTATGGGGTGATAAAATGCATCTACACAAGCAATTTCGTCGTATAAAGTATGGTCGGAACGCAAGCAATTTCGCCACCTATTGCGGTGAGCCGATAGGTGGCATTGTAAATGGTATAAAAGGGTCGGTCCTTGCACCCAATGACATTTCTACAGTGGATTGTCAAGAGGATGGCTGTTATATGAACCACGAAATGGCAGCTATGCATTTCTTTGAGCATGTACATCAATTACTTTCCTGTTAATAAAATGTTTTCTGAAGTATCTCCTCTCATTCTTGTGTTAATTCTTTAAATGTGGCAGAGGAAAACTACCTTTTAACTTTTCACCGCTTGCATTCCGCCCATATTTTCTATGACAAAATTGCTCGTGTAGATGCGTTCTATCACCCCGTAAAGTTTTGACCACTTTTTCAGATTCAGCCTGTATATTGTTTTTTATAGAATGTATATAGTCAAATCTTTGCTCGTCTTTGACTTATAATTTTATTGAGGATGACAATTTTTTTTTAACTCTCGATTTTAAAAGAGAGAACACAATAACTAGTAAATTATTTTTATGTGCCACCTACCTCCCTTACAAAAGGTGTAGGAATGTAAATGTCACATAACCAGTTTTTCATAGACAAACGTGTGCATGTGTGTTGAGACAACTTCAAACTTGTATAGCTGATATGAGATCAATGCAGAGAAGTAGGGGCTCAATGCCTAAAGACTCCTTATTGTGCTACTGTGCACTTTATCTATACCATGTCTCAGCTTCAGTTGAGAGTGACGTCACGGAACGACGTCGTTTACCGGGCATAGTGCACAACATCGTATCCTTCTGCCGTGAGGCTTGCACTATGCTAGACTGTCCTATAATCACGTGGCTTCTCAAAGTAGATTAGTCGAATGGTATCTGTCCGATATCATTTTTTAAAGTTAATGTTTAAAATATTTTAATTCTCGTCGTGTAAACTCTATCATCTTTGATTTCTGACACATCTCTTTCACGTTAGTTCTTCACGTAGGAACAAGACGCCGCCATTTTCATTTTACAATCAAATAATCTCGACTAAAGATTAACTTCATTTTAATTAGTCTTTTTTTTGTTTTTTTTTAAATTTCATCAAATGGCTTTTCTATCCGCCGATTTTTTATTATATCAAGAAGAAAAATATGAAATAAGATTGCAGAAAGAATTTTGAACTTTTTATATAGAAAATTATGCGAACTATTTCTTCATGAGGATGAACATAACTGTTTCACTCGTGACGTCACTCTCAACTAAAGCCGAGACAGGGTATAGTAGAGTAAAAGTCGCCACACCTCTCAAGAATCTCATTCCGGCCATTTGCATCCTCATCTAATGACCATAGGTGAGAATGGGGACAAAGATAGATTTGAACTGAAGTTGCTTGGTTATCCGACCAGGCCCCTAAGCAATGGTGTGGTTCCCATCTTTAAAAAGGGAGATCGAAGGGATTGGAACAACTATTGAGGCATCTCTTTGCTCGGCATTCCTGGGAAAGTCTGTGCTAAGTGTCTGGAGAGGAGAAGTCAGGAAGTCTATTCCAAACTGTCGAGAGAGCAGTGTAGTTCCGACCTTGCCGAAGCATAATGGATCACATCTTTGCTCTAAGGCAAATCTTGGGAGAAGTAAAGATGTCTACGCTTGTTTTGTGGGCCTCAAAAAAACATATGGCAAAAGTTCATCAAATTACTGGTTGCTATCATGTCTCTGTACAAATCTGAGATGTGTGTCCAGATAAATGGCATTAAGTCAAGACCATTTACCGTGGATGCTGGATTCTGCCAAGGTGCATACTGTCTCCCCTTTTGTTCATTATTTTTATGGACTGGATAGACAAAGGCAGCCAAAACAGTGAGCATGTTAGTGTGGTTGACTACTTGGTAGAGAGGTTGCTCCTTGCTGCTGATCTTGTTTTCTTGGGTTGATTAATCTCATTGAAGGCATAAAAGGTCTAAATAGATTTAATAGGAATACTTAGGACTTTTTATTTTGTTTTTTTACTACATATTTGAATATTTATTCATACTTTAGATAATCATTTAAATAAAAATATTGCAATGTTTAGATGCAGGTATAGTTGAAGCTGTTTCAATGGATGTTATTCCACAGCTTTCTTTGTTTTTGGTAGGTATTTTATGTTGTATCTAATTCTGAATGTTAATTATCATCAGAAAGAATCTATATATCCAACCTCTTTCAGGTCGGTTGCGCAGATGGGACAATTAGATTACATGCAAATAAGAAAGGTGAGAAAACTAGATTTCCAATACGTCGTATTGCCAATTTTATTCTTAGCTTATTTCATTTTATAATTAGACAAGCCATTAATGGTCTGGCCTGCGGCAACAAGTCATCCTCTGATGCAGATTCAGTGGGCTACTTGTGATGGTACACAATTTTATGTCCTAGACAATCAGTCAAAAGTCCATAAGTGGAATTTAAGTCAGAGCACAAGTTCACCTGCAGTTAGTAAAGATTTTTCACCGAGGAGGTAACATTCATTTTACAGTGTAGTTTGATATTGATTAAGTGTCCTTTTCTTGTTTTAATTTTTATTTTCTTTTTAATAGGGTTCTCCATTTTCATATGAACAGTGAATCAAATGTTATTCAGCCAGTAGACCCACTGTATGTTCACATGGTAAGAAATGTTTCGTTATTATTTGCCTGATAATCTTCAGCAAAAGGGCAATTCTCTAAATCTTCAGCACAGAACTACTATAGCCTGTCCAACGAAAGTTGGAGTGGGCATGTCAAATTAAAATTCTAATTTCAATAGTTAGACTTAATTAATTACAGGGTGACCAGAAAAAACTGATAACATTATTTTGCGAAAAAAAAATATATATATAGAAAAGTCTAACAAAAGTTCTGTCAACGGGTAATGATAAAGTACACTTTTCTCAGAAAACGTATTTAAATGTTTTCGAAGTGGCCTCCTTCTGCTTCAGTACAGAGCCTCAAACGCTTTCGAAAATTGCCGGCCAAACGCTGCAACTCATCTACGTCTATCCGATCCCATTCCCGAAGCAAGGATTTCTGCAGCTCCTCCAAACCTGTGTGGGGCTTTGCACAAGCCCTTGCCTCCAAAATTGACCAAACACTGTAGTCCATTGGGTTGGGATCTGGGGAGTGAGGTGGCCACTCCTGAGACGTGATGAAGTCTGAGAAGTTGAGCCTGCACCACTCCTGCATCTTCTTTGCCCTGTGGGCTGACACGGAATCTTGCTGGAAAGTCCAGCGTTGGTCACCAAAGTGCTGCTGGGTTCATAGCAGTACGATGGCCTCGAAAATGTCACGGCGGTACACCTCCTGGTTGATTTTTACCCCTTGATCCACAAAAATCAAAGGGATTTTGCCGCTTGTACAAATTCCAGCCCAGACCAACACCGACATCGGATTTTGGCAGTGTTCGACGATTGCAAAGGTGCCGGGAGCATCGGTGGACCAAACTTGGTCATTTTGGTGGTTGTGGGCTTGCTGAATGGTGAAAAGTTTCTCATTAGTGAAGAGGATCCGCTTTCACGGCAGAGGTGCGGCACGACGAAGGAGTTGTCGGCATCTTTCCAGCCATACACGCTTGTTGTCGTCCGTCAAACGCCGAACTTTGTGGAGTTTGTAGTTCTTGAGTCCCAGTTCCTTGATGGCTATTAAGCGAACCGATTCACGGGCAATGCCGGTCTCACAAGCGATCTTTCTCATCGAGACTCTCAGATTCCGCTTCACTCGCTTCTTGATGAGCGCGTGGTTCCTGGGTATGTTGACACTAGTTTTCTGCCACTTCGTAGACGTCGAACACTGCCAAAATCCGATGTCGGTGTTGGTCTGGGCTGGAATTTGTACAAGCGGCAAAACCCCTTTGATTTTTGTGGATCAAGGGGTAAAAATCAACCAGGAGGTGTACTGCTGTTTTCGGGATTTTTTCCCATCTTCAATAATAAAGTTTTTTGAATGAATGGAAGATATACTAATAAAAATTAAAACAATGTAATCTAATACAATGTGTGATAATTATGATTATTTTGATTGTTGTGATCAGTATTGTTGAGTGCAAGGGAAGTGATATTATATTTTTAGTAGTAATTTCCATTAATTATTAATTTCTATAGATGGTTTGGCTAAATTTTTTTCATTCGAAATAATGTTGATGGTTTCTTTTATTAGTCTGTTTTATAATAAAGAAATAAATCAAAATCAAAATTATTAGTAAAGAAATAAATTATATGGAAATTACTACTAAAAATATAATATCACTTCCCTTGCACTCAACAATACTGATCACAACAATCAAAATAATCATAATTATCACACATTGTATTAGATTACATTGTTTTAATTTTTATTATTATATCTTATATTCATTCAAAAAACTTTATTACTGAAGATGGGAAAAAATCCCGAAAACGTTATATAATATTTCAAGTTTCTCATCTACGTGTTACGAATCATCGAACTTCCATCATAGACCTTCTTCATCTGTAACTGTGTGCTTCCCTGTGTTGGTGTAACATTTCTTCACTAGATCTTTGTTTCTTCTGTGTTTCTTCTGTATTTCATCCGGGTTTCTCCACAAGTCCTGTATTTCATTTATGTTTCGTCCTTCAACTTTTACCTTATCAATTGGGTGACTTTTTTCATTGTTTTCTATTATTTATTTTAATTGATTTGTCTTCTTTTAATTAAAGGAGTGTTATTTATCCTAATTAATATATATTTATCACAACTCCTACGTTTATAATATAACGTACTATATATTTAGTCATCATTGCCTTTTTCAATAAAATAATACTGTAATAATGTTGAAGGCCTTAAAGCAGGACAGTATTGCCTGATTGATACTATTGCCCCTCTTGTTCATTATCTTCATGGACTGGATAGACAGGGGCAGCCGAGGTGATGATAATGTTTGTGTGGGTGACTGCTTGGTGTAGAGGTTGCTCTTTGCTGATGATCTTGTCCTCCTTGGGTCTTCTCGTACCAAATTTCAGCATGCACTAGATTGGTTCTTAGCCAAGTGTAGTTAAGACTGAGATTCTGGTCCTTTCAAGACAGCCTGCTCTGTATGCTCTCCGTGTTAGGGGAGCCCCATTAAGACAGGTGGAGAAGTTCAGTTTCTTGGGAGCGCATTCACGAGCAATGGGCAGCAGGATAGAGAATTGGATGCTCGGATCGGTGCAGCAAGCTGTGTCAGACATGAGCTGTGGCAATCCGTGGTAATGAAACGTGAGCTAGGAATACAAAGCCAAGCTCTCTGTTTCCAAATACTATCTTTGTCCCCATTCTCACCTATGGTCACGAGTCTTAGGTAATGACTGAAAGAGTGCGATCACAGGTGCAAGCAGCCGAAATGAGATTCCGGAGATTTATGGCAGGTGTTACCCTACTAGATAGAGCGGACAGCTATACAATAAGGGAGTCTTTAGGCTGGTTTGGTTTGGTTGGTATTAAAGTCCCTTTCAATTTATATATGGTTATATCAGGACGGCGTTATAGGGGCCACAAATTTTGGCCGAGGACGACGAGGATTTTTCAGGGGTAAATCCTGAGATCACGCACTTCCTTCAGAAGGGAAGTAAAGCCGTTGGTCCCGTGTAGTCGTTTGCCGGCTGCACGTTAAAGAACCCTTGCGAGGCAAAATTTGCGGCCCCTATAACGCCGTCCTGAAATGACCATAGCAGTTGAAAAGGACGTTAATACCAAACAAACCAAACCAAACCAACTTCTGAAGGAAGTACGTGATCTCAGTAATTTCCCTCTGAAAAAATCCTCTTTGTCCTCGGCCAGGATCGAACCTGCATCCTCAGGCATCAGAGGCGATCACTGAGCCACCGAGGCCGATGAGTCTTTAGGTGTTGAGCTGCTACTTCTCTGAGATCTTAGTTGTATTGGTATGGCCATGTGATATGGATGCCACAAACTGGTCTTCCTAGGCAGTTGCTATTTTCCATGCTAGTGGGTAAGAGATCAAGGGGTCAGCCTAGAACCATATAGCTAGACTACACGGAGAATCTGGGTTTGAGTCGCTTGATGATTACCATCGAGAACATGCACCTGATGGTGGAAGATCGCGAGCGCTGGAGATCCTTATAAGGCTGCTGCTCCCACGACCCTAATGGATAAGTGGGTTTGAAAAGAAAGCAAGCAAGCAAGTAAGACTTTCTTAATTTTAATTGCAACAATGTCAACAATTGTAATTGGAATTTTGACTGTACACAATGACTTCAACTATCGTTGGACTGTAGTCAGCCTGGACTTACGAGAAACATCAATGTTAACTTGAAACTGGTTGCTTAAGGATATCTCGTTAAGTATGCTATTAGTTCTTTTTTTCCAAACTTTACCTACCTAAATTCTGTCTTTAATTTTTGGTCATACTGTGAAGGATCTAGCCATTCTTCATGTGTATTCTATTTTGCCTGTTGTTCAAATTGTAGTTTTCATTTTCCATTAACCTTTTATTTATGTTTAATATTTCCATTATTACAACAACATAAAATCTTTTCTTTTTTTTTTTTCAATCTTTTGTAGGCCATGTGTTTTGATACCGGACGCATTGAAATCCATAAATTACATATTTTATCATCTTCAAATCAGAAGCAGTTTTTAAATGAAATTTTATATTGAAATTAATTTTTGTTAAAGATGAATGGGTGGATTGTTTAAAAAAAATTGTTTTCTGCTGGCAGAAAAGATTTATTTTCTTAAGAAAGCTAATAAATGGCTGTTACCTATTGGCCCCAAAAATTTGTAAATAACTCATCGTTGCACAATTAATAAGTTATTATTAAATAAGTTAATAATAATAAATGGTTCTCAATTTCTTTCAAGTTTAAATCCAAAAGTTACACTTAACATTTCATTGATTGAGCAAACAAAAAAATTCCCTAGACCAAATATCTTTAACTCTGATTGGTATCTTATCATTCATTCACTGTCTGTTGAGGAATTTTTTGAGTGCCCTTCACATTTAACTACGTAGAGATATGGTGTCACTTTTTGTGTGACTTTCATGATTTTTGAGTGCTAATATCTCTGTTGTCTTTTTCCCTTTGGATCCAACATTAAGAACCTACATTAGCAAAAGTATGCATCATTTATTAAAGAGAATCTACATCTGTTTAACATGCAAATAGCATTTTTACCCCCTCCCCTCTAAACCATATGGTCATTAGCTCACTCCACCTCCATTTTTCAAGTATTAAAGAGGCCTTCAAAACTTGCATTCCTAGATCCTCAGCTAAAAACCATGTCTTCTATCCCCTCCAAGTGGTCTGTGGTTAGTTCCCCTCTACTTGACCATGTGGTTTAATGGACAATCCCTTAGAGATGTGAAATCTTGACAATGTAGAGTCGGCTTATTGTGCAGATTTAGTTAACATGTTTTGCACATGCACACTTTTATTAATGAAAATAGGAAAGAAAATTCCACAGCCTGGATAAGAATTTTTTTTCCTACATTCATTAATGATTTAAACATCTGAGGTGTGGCATAAGATAAAACCCTCATCTATCATTCTTAAGTTATACTTTGTCAATCCATCTCTCAAAATTGGCATTGTGCCAGTTATATCATGTTAACTGTGTGGTCATGCAGACATTTTGGGAACATCGCCTGACCTGTGGACTCTGGCACAGTAGTAATGGGCGTTAAACTTAAATTGTTCTTTAGGCACACAATCTACATACAATACTCTTGAAAATTCAGGTTTCCATAGAGGCCTTTAAGATAAATGGGGGGGACCCTTGATATAACTATCGTGACCCCCTTTAAATAACCCTAAAAACTATTTTGGTTAACAAAGGCACATAAAGCATTTGAAATGATTTTGAAAGATTCCCTTATTGATAGACTACTGATCACTTTCATTCACTTTGGTCATTATACAGGGTACAAACTTTTAGGGGAGATAGTATGGGTGATTCTAAGCAAAAAAGTTCATATGAACATGGGTCCAAATTTGAACGATAACATATGAACGGAAATAAAAAATGCTGCTTCCAAGATCAACAAGTTAATAACTCAGGTTCCATAACACCTAGGATAATGAAATTTGGAGGAATAACATGGTTCATAAAACTGTGTATACTGTTAAAATTTAATCAAATTCCAACAAGTTTAGTTTCAGAGTAACGCATTCACATCGCAACGGTGCTCACATGTGACTACTAACCAGCATGTTATGATGTTGACTGCGTAACTCGGAAACTACTTGTTGGAATTCAGTCAAAATTTAACAGTATACACAGTTTTATGTACCCCATTATTCCCTCAAATTTCATCATCCTAGATGTGATAGAACCAGAATGATTAACTTGTTGATCTTGGTAGCAGCATTTTTTATTTCTGTTTATATCTTGGTTATCGTTCAAATTCAGACCCATGTTCATATGAACTTTTTTACTTAGAATCACCCTGTATAACTAGAAGTCTCCAATCATTTCCTCTTTTATTGAAGCAATTCTTCTGTCCCAATCATTTCTAACTTTTTAAATACCTTATTCCCAAACTTCGCAGAAGATAATACCAAACAAACTGAATGGATATGGACTATAAAGAGGATTAGAGACTATCTGTGGATATGGACCGATGGCAGAAATAACGACTCCTCCGATAGATTTTAATTTTGTATGTACGTTTTGACCTCATTATTTCTACTATCACCTGAAAACACTAATCCACAAGAAGAAATTAGAAACATTTACCCAGCAGTATTTCTTTCATAATGAAAACTTCCCATACTCAAATTCTTTAGTTCTCGTTAATCTTACGAAGAAATTTCCTTGGCTCTTCAACTCCCTTACTCTGGAAACGCGTTGAACCACTGTTAATGCAGAATGTTATTGCAAAATCATTTGAACAATTTGTAGATCAGTTAGATGACATTGAATGCAGACAAAGTTATTATCAACAAGACTGAGCTGCAGTTCACACATCCCGAACCTAAATGGAACGAATTAAATCTGCGCCATTCTGGAGGACATGCTGCAATGCATTTCCAAGAATAAGTGCTCTCGCATTTGTTTGTGCAAGCAGGAGAATGGGGCCACTTTGAACATTCTCTCGAGATATTAGAATACTGGCATATCCAGCCATGAAAATTAAAACAACACCACCACCACTATACTCAATATTAAATCCTGATACTAACAAAGAATCTCCTTCAGCAAAATCAAACGGAGTGTGATTAGTTTCAGCCAATACTCATAAAAAAACAAAGGAAAAAGTAAAATTAAATATCATAATTACAGTAGTAGGCTCAAACAGTGTCGCATTAAGGAATATCCACTGCAAATTTGAAGTTTTGGGTGAACTGACTTTTGGATCACCCTGTAGAAAGAATAATTGCTGCTCAATCCACACATCTTTTTCCTTGATAGAAGCTGTAAGTGTCAGCTGTCAAATGTGCTTGTGCACCTGAATCTATAGCTGCATTGTGTACATAAAATTTACAACTACCATGCTTCCTAAAGGAAGATTAAAAGAAACTTGTTTTTTTTAATTAACATTTATTAAACATTTTAAGTAAAAAAAATAACCTGAAACTATTAAGGCATTTTTTTTTCTCCTTACTTTTCTTTTTCTTTTTTTTTTTTTTTAATAAAATGTTTTTATAATTTCAGATATTTTTTTTTTTTAACTTTTTTCCTTTTTATGTATACAATATTACACAATTACAATTTATAAAACTCATATTTACATAATTAGTCTGTGAATCATGTATTTTTTAAGCTAAGTAAATGATATACATGTAGAAAATACACATTAGAGATATGTACAAAATATATTTACATGAAAGATTTTTTTTATATATATACAAAGACATGACAAATTGAATCAAAATACCACAGCTCATAAAACTGGATAACAAGTCAATCTATGGAGGACTAAAATCCACATTTATGTAAGGACTTGAAGATAAAAGTAAGTTTTCTGCATGATACTCAGTCTCCATAACTGTATTAAGTAAACAAAAGTAAATCACATTTCCTATTTATTCTTTCTTTTAATTTTCAAAACATTTTGATGAATCTTTATGATACTAACTTGGTGGAGGTTTTGATTGGTAATATTTTCGAATGTACATTAAACGCTGTTCAACATCTCCTAATAATGGTCGTTGTGGGGGCTCCCCAGACCAACACTCTTTCATCAAGTTCCAACAATTGTCATCAAATTGTATCAGCCGCTCTGGTCTCTGTCCTGAAAATTTAACAGATATAACATTAATCTTTATTCAAGAAAAGGAAATCATCAAGGATCCTGATAATGAATTCAGTCATTTATACAGGATGGAGAAGGAACAATTACACAATTTAAATTTGGCACCATGCCGACATCTTTGTAGGTGGCGCGGTGAAACCCACATCACTGAGTAAAGCAATTTTAAAACCTTTAGTCATCATGCAGCGTTGATCGGAAGAGTATCGAGCTTTTGCTGCGGGAGTGTTCTTCACAAACAATGATAGCACTACTGTAACGCAGCGAGTTTTTCGATCACATTTTGACAATGGGAGGAATGAAAAGGTTCCGACACTCCAAACAATATTGAATTGGATCACACAATTCAAATCTCGTTTTTTACAATTGCTTACCTAGTTATTATTTAGTTTTTAATTAAAGTGTTAATGTTTTAAGTTATTAATCATTTCTGTCCCACCCTGTATTTGATTATCATTAATTAAAAGTTTTAGTTTATCACAACACACCAGATCATATTCAATTTTACCAATTGGTATATTTTACCAAAATTGAAAATTTTATACTCTGTAACTCAGGGTAATTCAAAACACGTGGTACAATAACAAAATATACCAATGAATGCTATAATGAATTTATTTCACAAAAACCACATGAATGGTTAACTCTCCAAGTTTCATTTGGCAACATTGGCTATTTTAAATGATGGCATCAGCAAAATAAAAAGCTTATTTAATACTAGAATACACAAAAACTTCATTGATGACTGTTATTTACCAATTTGCTAAAGAAGCAAATGGCGACATGAGAGTGAAATGCTTCTTATTACTTATTTCTTTTTTTCTCTTTGTGGCTTGGCAGTATTCATCTTATAAAATTGTTTAGATGTCATATCATGGTTATAATATGAAAACCCTCAAATGTGCATTAATATGATATTCATTATAGCTAATTTGCTTATAATTCAAAAGCGACATATATAAAAATTAATTTTTTCATAATTTTTACTTAATAGAACTAAAAGAAAAAATGTTTAAGATAGCAATAAAACATGCCTAAAAATTTAAAAGTAGTTAAACTTTTATATAAAGTTTATTTTACATTATAGTTTAACAATTCATTCCCAAGCTTATGTAAAACTACAAAATGCACCAATCAAAATAACAGCACAAAAGAAGTAAACAAAATTTAAATGAAGATGTACCAAATTCCTATTTAATATAGTTTACAGTGTACAAAAACAAAAGTTTAAGAATATCAAAGCACTATTTAATTTTTACCTTTTTTAACTGCTGTCCACAGTTGATCTTTGTTCAGACATTGCTCATAAACATATGGCAATTTTATGTCACCAGCGCAGATGTACCAAAAGAGAATACCAAAAGCATAAACATCTACAGTACTGTCATATTTTCCTGTAAAGAGTTCTGGAGCCATATGGATCGGAGTTCCAACAATACTACCACTCATCATTGCTTCAGGTTTACAGAATCCTAGATCTGTTATTTTAGCCCGATTTTTTTTGTCCATCTTATATGAAAAAAAAAAAAAAAAAAAAAAAAAAGAAAATTTTCAGTAAGATTACAAGTTTTTTAAGTAAATAACTATAGGTGTATACAATAATATACATACAGTTTTTTAATATCCCCCCCCCCCCCACCTTAAATAATTGTAAATTTTCAGCACTTACAGCAGATACAGGAATCATCTATGTTAAAGAAAATAAACAGGAAAAAAAAAATTGTTTGCCATATATTGCGCATCTCTTATTTTTGCACCTCACTTCAGTATGCCAAATATAACCAATGTTAACACACAGTGTTTTCAGAAATGTTTACTATAGTCAACGCCAACTTACTTCAGGAATTCCTTAAGAGTCCAATTGCTCAGTTCCAGGAGGTAATAATACGCTCTGCATTACTACATACTAAGGTCAGAGAAATCATCAGTTGTCAAGCATATGATAAACAATGGCCACCAAATTGCACTGGAAGATTTAAAATTATTAGGAAAAATCAGCCTTCTAGATGCTTTTAAAACACTGAAAATTAAAAAAGCAGATCCAATGCTACTGATGAATGCAGATCATAATCCAATTGGAGTTTCCTGTCTTTTTAATTTTTTTAAAAAACCTTAACTGAATTTTTATTTCCACTGAATTTTTATTTCCCTCCGGGTTAGGTGCTGGTGAATGCCATTTCTCATCCTTAACCCTAACTCTCAGATTAATCTGAGGTGGTGATTACAGACATTAGATGTTATCTCCGAGTTAATGTCTTAATACAAATTTTTAAGCATTTGTTTTGTGCTATATAAATTTGTAGAAATATTATTCATTGTATTTTGCCAAATGCTATCCACTTACCAAAACATTTTTTAATTTAATGTCGCGATGAATTAAACCTTGGCTATGAAGGTAGCGAATTCCTTGCACAACATCTATAGAAACCTTTAAAAAAATAAATTAAGTCCATTGATTAAAATGGCCTACAGATTGTCACTTAAAATTCACTTATACATTTAACCCTCTGATCCACCATCTGTTATAAATGAATTTTAAGCCACCATCAAAAACCATTTGCTCTAATAAAATATTTAAAAATACCATGCACTTATTAAAATAAAATAATAATTCATAACATTATAAATCAATTACCTGCAAACGATTCATCCAATTCAAACCATTCCTTATAGCAGTGTGAAGATCTCGCTGCAATCGATCCATAATAAGCAGAACTGCAGGAGAAGCTCCCCCACCATAAGAAGGATCTATGACTGATCCATGCAAAGTTACAATTCTATCATGTTCAGGGATACTCCTAAAATGATAAGAAAACAGCCAATTCAGATTTTATTACAAGTTTAACAGTTACTTTTATATTAAACACATGTACAAACATAGTTAAAGATAAAAGTAGCATTTGTTAATACCTTATACTAGAGATCATCATACGAATAAAAACAGGCAGGGTGCTAACTCCTTCAAAGAGCCACAGCATTATCTTAGTTATAATACAGAATTTGTGGAATTACCATGTAAATACCTGGAAGCAACCAAGCATGAACGTTTCACGGGGACCACTCCTGTTGGAGTACGTCGCAAGAATTCTTAAAATTTCTCTAACAGGCCTCATTTTCGGAGCCAGTCTCTTTGATTTAATAAATTTATATCATAACCACAATTTACAGTAAAAATCTGAATTCAAGATTCTGTGACCATTTGCTTGTATTTATATAGGCCAACGAAAGAATGGCCTTTAGTGAAGGCTTGCAGTTGGTTGGAAATGGGGAATGAAGGGGGGGGGGGGGGCCTAATCATTTACTTCCTGCTGTTAGAAACTATAAATCTGTTATTTTTCCAGCAATAAATAAAGATCCATGAATTCCAAATGATGCTTTAAGCTATCTGTATATCAGATAAACTACCCACGCATACACCTGGATTTATTTGATAAGGCTTGAACACATTTCACCTTATTAAAATTATAATGCAAATGGCGTATCACATGTTTCTTTACTAAAAATATTCCTTATTGACCCTTTTGTACTTAGATAATATTATAATCTTATGTTTCATAAAATGCATAATAAGTTAATTTAATAACAAATGAGATTCTCTTCCAAGATGAATTGGTATATTTACGATTATTTTTAAAATATCAACTTCAAGACGATTGGTTTATTCTCCATAAGTAAAACTATATTTATTTAATGAAAAAAATACTTATGATCATAAACATTATTAATTACCTAGTATAATAGAATTCCATTGCTAAATCGTTCCAGTGTTTTTCATCAGGTGGAACAACAGATTTCAAAGCACAAGGAGAATGTCCTGCCCATGAATCACAAGCATATACAACACCATACTGGCCACGACCAATTTCTTTGCCCATGTTTGGCATTCCTTAAAAATATATATTTTAATGTTAGAAAATTAAACAAAAAAAAAAAAAAACTGAAAATTATTTAATTAAAAATTGGAATAAGTGTTACAGGCTTTTTTCCCCAAATAGGAAAATGGAGAACATATTAAACCTTAAGATCTATATACACATTTTATTTTCTGCAGAATGACTCTTGATCCCTCATTTCAACATGTTTCTGCCCAAATGTCTTGATGAATCATCGAGCGAGTCTTTCAGGTGCGGCTGTTTATAGCAACCATGCTTTTCCCCCTAGACAATGGTTTATAAACTAGCTTGGCATTCCTCAGTTTAAGGCTGATGCTCTCATAAAAAAAAACACCCACCAACATTGACCAAGACTGTCCAAGCAACCGTTTATTCTTTTTTTTTGAATATGCAGCCAAGTGGCTCAGGGGTCAAAAATTGTTCTGCAACTATATACTAAGCATTAATTTTAAGCAAAGATTCATAGCTGACATTCTATAAGCAATAAAAAGTTACCATTTAAAAGCATATCCCTCAATGATGTGCTTTCCAAAGCATATCTTGCGATCTTGGGTGCTAATGTTTTTCGTACCTAATATGCAAGTAAACTGTTAGCTTAAAAATTCACTTCTATAATAATCTCATCAACATTATTTCACTTCAGATGAATACCATTAATCTCTGTACTTCAGTTTTCTCCAATCTCCAGTTGTGCCTAATTTCCAATTGACGTAAGGATGCAGAAAAGAGTTCATGAGATTGCTTTAGTTTATCACGAAACTAAATTTAAAAAAAAAGGCAGTTCATTTATCAACAAAATTACTTAACTACTTCATCCTAGATGAAGATTAATTAATTCCATTTTCACAATAAATATTAAGAAGTCATGAAATGCAAATACATTATAAAATAAAGCTGTCAGAACTATTAAAAAATATTCATAATTAAGTGTTCCCAGGCACTTGTAAATGGGCACTCCAATAGCAAATCAATTTTCAAACCATCTTGCAAATGTAGCATTTTCCTAATAATGGACACCTCTTGTCTGCCTAACTGTTTGTTCCTTCTTTCTATCTGATAAATTCTGGTAAAAAATACTGATAATGTAAATTTTTGTTATACATTATAAGCATTTAACTCTTAAGCATGTTTTCCAGAACACATTCAAGTGATCTGCATATCCATGATTCCAATTCCATACAAATAAAAGACTTACAAGGGAACCATCTGAACCCGTATCTCACAATTTCTAACCAAATTGAAATATTTTATTTACCTGAATAAACAATCGATGCTTGCAAAATAAGAAATCACACTACAGTATCTTGTTTCTTTCAAAGCAAATCACAAAACCAAAAAGAACTTCTTTGTTTGCACACACACAGCCATGCGAAAACCCAATGTTACACCCATAGGTGAAGTGATGTGTGCATTAATGCGCACGGATACATTTCGCATGAAAGCTATGGAACGACTTCCTACGAAGGATAAGCAGACAACTGATTGGATTCTGAAGTTTCTGATAGAATTAAAAATAGATTAAAAATAGCATAATATTAGCATATTATCATCCAGTATAAAAAAACAGTAATTAATAACCATTTCCTTAATTTATTACTTTATTTATTTTAGAATGACTTTGCAAGGGAACCCCGTACCATTTTGATTCGATAACCTTTGTAAATTTTCTGGGGCTGAAGTCATGTATTCGCATTTCTGTCATTCTAATGTGGCACCCAAGAATACAAACATGGATATAATACTTTGCTGAAAGTGTATGTATCGATGTATCGTGGTGCTTTATAATTTAAATAAAAAAAAAAAAAAAACATTCATGGATGCTTACTTCATCTTAGAAATTATTTCGAGACAAATAATTGTACAGCAAAATTAAAGTTTTGTGCTTAATATCACAACTGTAACTACAGTTCATTGGCAACCACTGTAAACAATTTCTTCCTTCCTTGTATGCGTGTTTACTTTTCCCTTCCATTCCAATTTGAACGAAGGTGCACACCACCATCGCAACCAGGGTATGCTTGTGCGCAAAGAAAGAGTTCGTTTTTATTTTGTGGTGCATTTACAAAAAATAAAATAGTGTGATTTCTTGTTTGCTAAGGGCAATCAGTAACTTTAGATGAATAAAGTATTTCAATTTGGTTTGAAACTGGTACAGGTTTAGATGGTTCCCTTGTCAGTAAAAGAAAAAAAAAAAAATCTGCTCAGTGAACACTGCAAATGGAGTTTATCAGGCATAAGGGTTCCAGTTCATGTAAATAAAACAATAAACAATACTAAAGATTTTATAAAACAATTAGAGGAGCTAAAGAGAAAACCCAGTTATCCTTTAGCTGAAGATACATCAAGCTTATGATACTTTGAGATTATGATGCTCTGAGCTTCACTTAATGATCGTAGATCGTCAAATTCAAATTGTCACTTGTGATAGGTCTAGATAGTGAGCAACTGTTCTGCGCAATTCAATAGTTCACCCATATACGTCCCCTATTGTTCTTGCCAGGATGAGGCTAAACATCACCTAAGTCCCATTCTCTGCAGTTGTGCGCGTCAAACAACAGTGCTGTGCAGTTTATTTCATTATATATTTCACAAGTTAATTTTAAAGTGAAGTAGAAAGGTGGGTCCTAAATACAAAAATGAGTCTCTTACTTTGAATTGTGAAAAGAAGCAGTGAATATTCATTACCCTAGAGATAAAGGTAAAAACAATTAAGATGCATAATAAAAGGCAATTCCGTAATTTTGATTGCATGTGGATTACCATTATCGCAATCAACCATTTCAACAATACTGAAATAAACTAAGAAATACATTATAATGTCATGAAAATGGCTATACCAGTGATTTTTTTTTTTATAGCACTGAGGCAGCCATCTCTACCGGTAGTTGAAATGGAATACAAATTATTTATGATATGGGTGAAATCTTAAATATCAAAAAAGATGCCACTTATTCAGCTAACCATCCAGGATAGGGGCACAATGTTTGAGACCATAAAGAGTGTTCCAAAAACCCCAATGAAATGTAAACTTTTCTGTCAGCCTGGTTAGTTTGAAAATTTGAAGAACAGGTACAATTTCAAGGTAAGCAGTGACTAAAAGTGCAGCTTTTATACAAGAAGTATACAGGGTGATACAAAAATGAGCACCCCCTCCTTTTTTTTCATAACCGAAACATGTCAATTTTGATGAATCCAATGAATAGGAAGTGGTGGCTAAGCTATCCCATGGTGCACTTTTCATCATCCCAAATATGTTAATTAGGACACATTCAAATCCTATCTTAAAATCCGTAACAGATACACGAAAAGTTCCAATTGAAGACTTCTTCAGCATGGAATTCCAAACAAAACAAAAAAAATTTCCAAAATCCGATGAACAGATCACCAACATCACAAGTGCATAAATAATTTATAAACAGCCACAGTGCATAAATAATTTTACTCCAAAGTTAATCATAAATGTGCTTATGCCCATTTGCTTTTCCTCATGAAAGTGATGTTATGATAATTTATGGTAATTTCTTGATTTGCATGTTGAACATTCAAGCGTCTTTGTGCATAGGGAGGTAATTAATAAATTCAACATGTGATGCGTTCATCAGATTTTGAAAATTTTTTTTTTTTTGGTTCGGAATTCCATGCTGAACAAGTCTTCAATTGGATTTTTTTGTGTCTCTCTTACGGTTTTTAAGATAAAATTTGAATGTGTCCTAATTTGCATAACATATGATGAAAAGTGCACCATGGGATAGGCCACTCACCACTTCCTATTCATCAGATTTATTAAAATTGACATATCTGCTTCGATTACGAAAATAAAAGGGGGGGGGCTCATTTTTGTATCCACCCTGTATACAATTATCAGAGAACTGATATCTACATGAACAAATACGAAGAGTGTCTGGAAAGTAAGTACCGTTTTGGAAAAAAACACAAACATTTTTTCAAAATAAAATTTATTTTTACATGAAAGAGCATTTCTTAAACTATTTTTCTAAATATTTGTCACCGTTGCTCAGACAATCGTTGTAGTGGGAATCAACTTTTCTATGTCCGCTTCATAGAAAGATGCTGCCAGTGAAGACAGCCACTGCTGAACACAGTTTTTTTTACGTCATCATCACTGTCAAAGCGCCTTCCTCCAATATCACGCTTCAATTTCAAGAACAAGTGGTAGTCAAAAGGTGCACTGTGTTCTGGGACAGACAAGGCATTCTGCCTGTTGATATCCTTCCCAGAAGTGAAACCATCAATAAGAAAATACTGTGAAATGCGCAATTCAAAACAAAAGGTGTGGAATGCTCAGTCAAGTTGTGTTGCTTCATGACAATGCACATCCCCATTCTTCTATATAATCTGCTAACATGATACTAGTTACATGACATTTTTGCTATCTTTAAGCCAATGAACCAGGATGCAACAACTGCAATCAAATCTTACTATATGCACATCATCTTGCACAGGATTTGCAAAAATAGAAAACAGAATGAGATACAAATTTTAAAAATATTACAAAATTCTTTAAGAAATATCTCAAGCACATGGACAGAGAATTAAGAATGTATAAATGGACTTTGGAAACAGATTAATTTCCATAAACATCTTCATGGGCTTCTCTTAGGATGGCATCACAATTTGTCCACCTCGGGAAAGAAACGAGGTTTCCTCACTCGTGGAATGAGGTTCAATGTTTCCTCAAATGAGGAATGAGGCTTAAGGTCTACTCAAAAGAACCAGATTTGTATCACATTGGCATTTTTTTTTCATTCCCTACATGAAAATCCCTTGAACCTTTCCTCAAAAATATTATGGGTTTGAGGGAGTCTTTAATGGAAATGATGAAAATTTCACAGGGAAAGAGTCATGTTGATAGGCAACAGCCATGAAGATCATAGGCCAACCAAGAAAGAAACGGTATGCTACAACTGTTGAGAGAGAAGGAAGCATTGGGTGACGCTTTTTAGGTGGCCTACAATTTCTCATTACCTTTAAAAAAAATTATGAATAAAAATATAGTTACCAGTTTAGTTCTCATTTTTACAGTTCTTAAATACACATTTCAGATTTATTAAAATAATGCAATTAATTTGTTTTAAGCTTAATGAAAAAAAAAAAAAATCCAGAATACATGCTACTGTATTATGAAGTCAGTCGTTCTGTTGCCATTTTTTTTCAGATTGTTTGATTTTGACATCCAATTCAGATAGAGCATCCAAAAGTAAGGAAAAGTTATAATAGGCACCATTATAAAGTTTGGGAACATGACCAAAATGTTTGTCAAAGTTAGAAATTTTGGTTCTGCAACCCGGCTCGAAGTTAAATAAAATTTATGTAAAAAGTGTAAATTTACCTTAAAATCAATAGTAATAACTTTGCTTTTTTAATACAATAACTATTTATAGCACAATTGTTAAAATAATACATAAATGTATATTTTTTTAGATAAAGTCATACCGTATATCTTCCAATAGTAGCCCCCAGCATCTATTTTTTCAACTTAATCACTAACCGGGTGCTTATTAGAGACGGGCGTTTTTTATAGACCACTGTTTATTTAGCAATCTGTGTCAAATCTTATAGATTAACTTAGCACCACCTCCCTTCATTCTTTTATTTTTGGATGCTCATATTGTTTATGCCCCTCTTACTCGCTTAGGATCTATTCTGAATTCACGTGCAGCTGCTTCACCTGAACATTCCTGTCCACATTCCATGACGTTTATTTTAAACACCACATCATATGACCGCTTTAGAGGCACGCCCTTTTTTATTTTTTAAACAGAATATAGTGGTAGTGCGCATTAAACAGTCCTTACGAATAGGATGGCTAGAGAACTAAGGGCTGAATAGAAGAGTGCATATATCGAAACTCAAAGCAGTAAGCTGGGAGAATCCCTCAAGTCCATGTATACGTGAACTGCCACGTGTAGGAGAATCCCAGGTGTCTATTACAGACAGACGTATATTTAACAATCTTAATTTTGAAACTCAGCGTTTATTAGAGACCAGCGACAACTGGAGACTAGGCGTCTATTAGAAGATATACGCCTGAATTTTGTCCTAGCAGTTTTCCTTCCCTCTCCCACTTCTTCATTTGAACCTGTTCCTATATCAACCAATTTCAAAATGAATATTTTTAACTTGCCAATTTCTTAGAAAAGGAGATAAATGTTATATTTTGTGTAATGGTCATTTATTACACATTTGTTTCTTGCCTTCACTTTCATGATTTTCACCAAAAGTCACCTAAATGGGTGGATTTACAGTATCGTGCACACTTTTGGCACACGTTCATGATTTTCACCGAAATGCACCCAAATGGGTGTGGATTTACAGTTTCGTACACACTTCTGGCAAAGGTTCATAATTTTCAGTTAAGCTACTCCATGAACGAGTTCCTTCCTGATGATACTGGAACATTCCAAGACTACAACACCAGGATTAACAAAGCTAGAATTGTAACCGACTGGTTCCAGTCTCATGATCAGTCATTTCAACACATCAACTGGTCCTCAAGAGTCCTGATCTTAATCCTATAGAAAGTCTTTGGGATGTATTAAAGCATATGGATAGGCTCCATTCACCCTGCATCAATGCATTATCTGGGTGAAAAATTACTGGACCACTGGAAAAAATAGAAGATCCACGAACATGTTGAGTTCATGTCAAGGTGAATGCACGTTGTTATCAAAGGCGACCTAACTAAATTTTAAACTGCGCGAATTTTTTTTTTTTGACCAGGCAATGTACCAAACAAAAATACAGATATAACCAATCATTGCATACATGGAATCAAATTAATCAGATAATTTAACATTTCATCAAGTTCCACTCTTTTGGAGATCTTAATTGATAAGGTGATATTACCTGTGAACAAATGCTTTTTGCGAGGCGGGATTCATTTAAGCTGTTTATCATATCGGTGGCAATCTGCCTTTTCCATTCTGCATTAATCTGGGGTGGTGTTACCCATGGCATTGTTTGAACCAACTGAAAATATATTTGATTAGAAATTTTTTTTACCTTAAACACATTTCCCAATCAAAAATAAAAAAAAAGCAAATTTCAATAATTCCTAAAACCATTTTACACAGAAATTCCTGGAAATCTACTTTTAATGAAATGCTTCAATGTAGAACTATGAAAACATTCAATTCTATTTTTTAAAATAAAATTAATTTCTTAAAGTGATACATGTATTATTTAATATGAGGGCAAGCCAATAGTCTCTGCACATGTGTTTTTTTGTTGCAAACAGATGGTACTTTTGTGTCCGCTTGTGGGAAGTTTCAGCATCATCACAGTTAAGTTTTGCACTGTGCCACAATGAATTTGCTGTGCCACTCCCCATTTGTACAAAGGAAAAACAGTGTGCCATGATCATTTTTTTGTGGCCTGAAGGCGTACCAAAATCGGAGATCCATCAAAGATAGCATAACCACACGTCCCTGGATTGCCTGCCTTGTCCCCGATGAATAAGTGTACCCAAAGACGTCCCCGAAAATGAATGCATTCCCAGAATTTATTAATTTAATTATTGTTCAGTAATTAATCAAGAAAATGTTGGCTAATCTTTTAACCTTGGTCGTCCTCGTTCTGCATTAACATTCCCTGTAGCCTCGAATCTTTGAATAATGTGACGCATTGTTTGATGAGATGGATGGCGTTCGTTAGGGTATCTGTCTCGATACAACCTAACTGCAGCATGTAGGTTTCTCCGAAGCAGAAGATCATGTTGACCATTTCTGGAACAGTGTAGCTTGCCATCCTGGAATTGTTCTGTCTTCTGTGTGCTGAAACATGCCTTTTATTTGCTTTTCCACATGAAAGTGAATATGAGTATGGTAATTTATGTTAATTTTTTGATTCGCATGCTTTACATGGTGGAAATATCAACATTCAGTTTTCCTTGTGCAGTGTGACTGTTTGTAAGCTACAAACAGTTCACCACATGATTGTGGGTGATTGGTTGGTCCGATTTGGATGATTTTTTTTTTGTTTTGTTTGTTTTTTTATGCTGAACAAGTTTGCAATTGGGTTTTTTTTTCTCTATCCCTTACGGTTTTTGAGATAAATTTTGAATGTGTCCTAATTTGCATATTTGGGATGAACAGTGCACCATGGGATAGGCCACCCACAACTTCCTATTCATTGGATTCATCAAAATTGACATATCTGCTTCGGTTCAAAAAATAAAAGGGGGGTTCAGACTTTTGTATTCACCCTGTATACAGAACCTAGCTATAACCATCATATGTATTTATCTTATAAATGAAACATTGTTCTTAGTTGGAGAGTTTTAGTAATTTCATTAATGGCAATGGCGTGGTGTCAGCAGCTACCAATGCCATGTGACTTCCGGCATTCACCCGACTTACTCGGTTGCCTAAGAAAAATTCTCACCCTAATCAGACTTTCAGCACAATATAGAGGCAGTGCTTTACTATGGCAAAGTTGTATACGAATGAATTGAGAAATCACTTCTGGATCAGACAAACATGAAGGGCAAGAGCAGGATGCCCTTCCACATCCATAACTGACAGCAACATTGAGGACACCCATGCCATGATTCAGGTAAACCGACTATGTGTATGATCCATGCACCTGTCATTGTACTGAATTCTCATCCGATGATGAATCTCTATAGGTTTTACATTTTCACTCAATAAAGATCTCACAACACTTTGCTAATCTTGCTTGATGCACTATCAAACTGTTTGCAGGTTCCTATGCATGCAACACCTTCAATTGGTATCTCAAGGTCACCATACAGGCTTTTTGGGGGATAGCTGATAGGATACCTGCTCTCTGTAATGCAGGACTGTAACTAGGGCCTCTGTTACCCTTCCCTATAATGCTTAGCACCCCCTACAAACAAGCACCCAATGCATATGCCCTCACCTAGTTGTGAACCTAATTGTGCAGTTTTCATTTGAAAAAATAAAGCAACATTAGAGGATAGTAAGTGATTAATGTGAAAATATAAAGTTAAATAAGAGAAGCTAACCTGTTTCATTTTTTCCCATAACGTACGCATAAAAGATGAGCTGCTTTTTGACGTCATTTCAATTTGATAAGCAGCATTTAAGATCTTTATAATAAATAAAAAAGAAACAATTAAAAACATTTCTAAAACCATATGCACAATCATTCTCATTATTTGTTTAAGAGTGTGCGCTATAACTTTCTTGGCAACACAAGAGTGGAAAATTTTTGTGACAACAATGGTTATCACGTCCCGTATCGCGCACTGCGTGAGCAGGCTAATTTGAATGCAAAGAGTTTTAGTACAACTATGAAACATCAATGAGTCTGAAACGTGAAACTGTTCGAACAGTTTTTTTGCACGTGCATGCGAAAGGTCCGAAAACGTCAAAAGCAGTCACTGTATACTACATGAAAAAGTAAACAGCTTTTATAAAGAAGTGTGTGAAGAATTTTCAAGACCACAAATGAAGAATCTGCAAATAACCATACAGAAAGGACATGAAAAAACAAACGTAAAAGATAGCATGGCAAGTCGTCTCTGGAGAAAAACAAAATGGCAGAGTACGGTGAAGAAACCTCTCCTATCTGAAAACAACATGAAGAAACTTCTCCAATGGGAAAAGGAAAACATGGGCAACATCGTTTTATCAGATGAATCCTAGTTTTGTTCACGTGATTCCCCACTTCGAGCATGATCATCCTCCACAATCAGAACTCTGCACCATACCGTTAAGCACTGTAAAGGCCCATGATTGGGTTCTTTCTCAAAAAATGAACTTGAGAACTTGCACATCTTAATTGGAAACTGAACGTTCAGAGAACAACCCAAATCTACAAAAAGAGTCTGTTACCATCTGTTTGAAGGTTGTATGGAAGGACAAATACAAACAAATTCTTCAATAGGAGAATTGCCCAAAACATCAAAATGACATTGCACAGGCAGACTGGCCGTCTCAGACATCTGATGGCAACTCTACAGAAAATGTATGGGTCTACATGAAGCATCAGCTTCACAGAAAACACACCTGGAGTTTGAACCAGCTGACTCGACAAATTCAACAGAATTGGAAGTCTTTACCTCTAGAGTTTGCTGTCAGCTTAGTAGAAAGCATCCCGAGATGTCAGGCTATTATTAACAACGAGGGCGATTGGACCACTTATTAACATGAAAGCTAGTAGCGATTGCACCAGATATATTCTATCTGGAGTTTGCTTTCTCATTTTCCGGAAATAAACATCTTTAAAGTTATAGCGCACACTGTCCACATTTTACCCTGAATTCAAATACTTAATTCTGATTTTTAACAAAAGTGGATATTTATTCAATGAAGCACCTGTGTTAAAGCATTACTGGCTTGAGGGAAATCGCTATCATCCTGATAAGCTTTTTCCAAACTTTCTAAGCATCTCTTAAGAGTTCCTATAAAAATCAGGGGAATTATTATTACTGGTTAGAATATTTTTTTTTTTCAATGTTTAGTGCTTAAAGAAGAAATAAACTTGCCTACAAAACTATCCCGTAAATATTCAACAGATGCTATTAACTGTTGGGCAACAGCTTTACTCAAAGTTCCAAGAATTAAATCCTCAATTTCACCAGTACATATTTTCAATTCCCAAGCAGAGCTAATAGTACCATTAGGAGCAATATTAATACCTATGACAATTGGGAGAGAGAAAAAAAATCAGCTACTTTTTTTTCTTTTAATCAAGGTTAGACGCACATTTTAACTGAAACAAGTAAATAAAATTGTTATAATTTTCCTTATCATTAATTAAAACGATACACTCCAATTTCAAATAATTACCGTACTTGCTCAAATACAGGTTGCAAAATTTTGTACTCAAATTTACTGGAAAATAAACAAACTGGAGTGCGACCTTTATGTGAACTAAGATAAAACTCCTATCGATGTTGATCGTTATCAGCTTTTGCTTTGTGTGATTGAATTACAAACAAGAAGTTCTTATATTTCACTTAAATTTTATTAAATTAATATACCGTAGTCTTTATTAGTGATGTCCGTTGGATCCGGATCTGAAAATATTCGGATTCGGATCTAGAAATATCAGATTTCAGATCCTTTCGCTGGATGCATATTAAGACTAATTAGGACTTAAGAGGACTAGGCTATCACTTAATAAAAGCTTTTATAAACTGCTTTCAGAAAAAGTTTGCATATACACAATTTCCTTATATTGGATCCGAATTTCAGATCTCGGATTTCTGACCAAGATCCGGATCTCGGACCTAGGTCCGAAAAAAAGATCCGGATGTCCGGATCTTGAATTATCCGGATCTTGACATCACTAGTCTTTATCATTGTTAACATTAACTCAAAACTCCTTGGATTTGCTGAACCAAACAAATGAGTTTAGTATACAATTTAAAAAGATCAGTTAGTAGTCAACATTGATAAAAAAGCAGAATAGCATCCCTAACTTCCTTGGCTGATATCATTAAGATTGATCGTGTTTATGTTCTGTTTTTTTAGTTGTTTTTTTTTACAGTGCCAATTGAATTGCATCTGGGTAGCCATTTTGAATTGCTATTGAGAATATTCAAAATATAGAATTTCATTCCTTTATTTATCGACATATTATATTGATCAAATGGACCAATCTAACCAGACCCCTTTGTGCCTTTCGACACCAAACTACTAAATAGTGAAGTAAGACATGCCCTTAATAAGCTATGTACAGAAATGTCTAACCTTCACTATCCAAAGCACTATCTGAAAGTATTTATGAATATGAAAATTACTTACCCAAGAAATCTGATATTCAACATGCAACAACCTAATATAAATGTTCGTTTCCTTTACATATATGAGATGATATCAGAAATAACGCCATTTACTTTTTTCAAAGAAACTTACAAAACATACAGATAAACAACTAAGTGCAGCTGAAACTACACATCTTTATTTTTCCCGCATAGGCACTTTGACAATTTAGGCATTTATCCCAATGCTGCACCAGTTTCAGAATACCCCGCTCAGAATTCCGTCACTTTGAATACAGCCAATAGCGCACAGCAGATTTGAGTTCATCTATCTCAAACCTCTGACCATCCAGAAATCTCTTCATGGGACCAAAGAGGTGGCAGTCCGAGGGCGCTAAGCCCAAACCGTAGACTGGATGGTCCAGAATTCCCAAAAAAAACGGACCAGTTTTGCTTTGACGGCATTGACCATATGCGGGCATGCATTGTCATGAAGAAATCTAATATAGTTTCCTCTTTCTGTCACTTATCCCGAATAGCACGCCACAGTTTAGTCAAAGTTTCACAATAGGTAGCAGCGTTGACGACTGAACCACGAGGCAGGAACTGAGTAGGATGCCTTGCATATCCCAAAAAACAAAGTATAATCTTCTGAGGTGAAGGAGAAATTTTGAATTTTTTGCGAACCAGAGAATGTGGATGTTTCCATGCAATGTCTGCAGTTTTAGGCTCAGACACGAAGTGCAGGACTCGCCTCCTGTGGCAATGCCATTCAGAAAAAGTTTCCTCCTGGTTGCAATGCTGCAGATGTTGTAAACTGTACACTATTCTGTTATCGGTCTGTTCTGGTGTCAGACTTTTTGGCATTCAGCACGAACAAACTTTGCAAAATCCAAGCTTCCCATGCGTCATATCCCATGCAGATTCACAGGATATGTGAAACGCTTAACTGACTTCTTTCAAGGAAAAGTGACGGTTTTCTCAGATTGTATTATTAATGTCCTCGATAATGACTGGTGTTGTTGCTGATGCAGACCGCCCAGAATGCTGTTTATCAGCAAGGCTAACTCTTCCTTCGCAGAACATTTTACATCATTGGAATAGTCCAGACAGTCAACACCGTAAACTTTTACCATTTCCCCATGAATTTCAGTAGGGTTTCTTACCTAAGAGATGTGAGAGCGGTGGCCATTTATAAAATAATTGGTAGCTTGTATAGTGTGTGCACAGGAACAATTCTTGTTATGCAATATCTGTGCATATACTCAGCCTTCTTTTTGGCTATGTTAATTTTTACACAGCGACTATATTTCCTCTTTTAAAAATAAATGGTGTTACTTTCTGATATCCCCACATATATTTTCTATAAAATCCCAACAACTTGTGTGCCTTTACAGCAGCACAAAAGAAGGCATGCATGACTTCCAAACATAGCACACAAACATTTGCAAATATTCATCACAGAATTCAAATATCATCTTATCGTTTGTAATACATATCATTCAGAGATGCAATTTTATTATATCACTAAAGCTACAGTATATATCATAGTGCTACACAATGCAAGAAATTTCAAATTTGCAGTATGCAAAATTTCACTTTTCTCTCTCTCTATTACTGGGAAAATAAAGAAAAATAAAGAGCATTATTTACTTAGCAACTCTCGTATCATTTTAAATAAAGAGGAAAAATTCATAAAAATTTACCTTGAAATTCATAATCGGATGCTTTCATCAATAATTCTTCCTGCATATCAACAATACTTTTAATAATAAGATTCTTAATTTCATCTTGCTTAAAGCTGGCAATGTTCATAAGTGAAGTAAATAACTCAGATTCCTTTTGACGTGCATATTCTAATCGTCTAGGTGTTATCATCATATCACGTGTCATGTCGAAGGCTGATAAAATAAACGTACGCAAACATCTTGTGTGACTAGTATTTAAAAGGGAAGCACCAGAAATAATGTGATATTGCAGTACATTGCGAATGAATATTGTTATTTTTCCCACATTATCACATGTTTCAATATATTCACTCTCCAATTTTATTGACTTCCTACTGTATGGAATTTTACTAGTATTTCTTGCTGGTAGTGGAGATAGATAACCTGAGAAGGGAAAAAAAGAATATTTAAAGCAAATATTTTATTCAACTTGTATTTTATAAAAATTTGTGTCACGAACAACTCCTTAAGTGACATTTTACTTATCATTTGATAGTTCACAAGCATTAATCAATTTGTTTCACAAATCAGTGGCACCCAATTTTAATCCATGTCGGATTGCTTATCTAATTAGGCTGTGATTACCTGATAAATAGTTATGCTGGGCACTTGCTAAAAATACGGCAATACTTAGCATAAATACAATTCATGTAATTCAGAAAAATACTTTTTATCAGAATTCATTGAGCACATATCAATTCAGTGCCCAATTACTGATATGGGTGTCTACTAAGTCTGACCGGTTGCCAACAGGGTGTCCCAAATGGTCATTTACAAACTTTGTGCGCTGGTCTGTCAGACCATGACGAACAAGTTTACATAGAAGTTGTGTCCGAAATTCAAACCGTGGGTTGCTACAGCAATATCCTTGCCTGAAATGATCCCGCTTTGCGCTCTCTAACACACCTGTGAACATCGCCCTCTAGCAGTGGCTGGTCACATTTTTGGATACACACTTCCTATTAAATACTTGTTCGTCATGGTCTGACAGATGAGAACGTAAAGTTTAATAACCTTTTGGGATGTATAATGAATTATATGTACGATTTGTCTATATCAGTGTTTCTCAAACTGTGTGCCGTAGAGATTTGGTAGTGTGCTGCGGGATTTTTTGAAAAATTTAAAATTGCTTCAAAAAATTAAAAAAATATTAAATATCCAATGTAAACTAATAAAATAATTCTTCACAAATATTAAGATTATTTCAAATGTGCCGCGAAAATTTTTAGAACTTTTTAGCGTGCCGCAAGATAAAGAAGTTTGAGAAACTGGTCTACCGTAAAATCTTGAATACAAGCCCGGGCGTTTATTTGTTTCAATGGCCCGGACCGGCCCCCCCCCCCCCCGGCAATTAATCGAGACCCAGCGTTAAGGGCTATTCCTGATAACAGTATCTAACAGGGTGTCCCAAAACGATTGTATAAAATTCCCTGATTTTTTCCAGTTGATCATGCAATTCTTTTCGTTCCAATTTCGCATTTTTTTTTGCTGATTTTGTAAAATTCCCCGGTTTTTCCTGGTTTTAAACGAAAAGACGTTTAAAAATCTGAAAGTGAGGAAAAACGCCGGAATTTATATCGATGACTCGAAAAAAAACGTTTAATCTATTTTCTACACCCCACCCGGCTTTTATTTGAGACCGGCGTGTATTCAAGATTTTATGGTATATGAATAAACACACAACAAATAAATGTATAAATAGTCATTTTCTTCATAAACTGCATTTATAATCGCATAAAATAAAGCAGAGTACTCTACAAGTAAAGATACGATCATCAAAATATGTAAACATTTGGTTCTGATGGGTCAAACATATTTGAGCTTCACTGCTATGCCACATGGCCGTTCCTTATTCAATAATGCCCCCCCACATGTGGCTGAGAGCAAGATCGGATAGAGATTTATTGTCATTCAGGACAAAAAACATCTCCCGTGTCGCCTGATGAATGAAAATACATTAGTCAAATTAGGATATACAGTAAAATCCCGTTACAACGTACCTTACTTTAACGTACATTTCAGAATAACGTACAAATTTCAAATCCCCGTCCCAAACATAGGTATTTTAATGCTAAAAAGTTTCAGAATAACGTACCTCACTTTAACGTACATTTCAGAATAACGTACTAATTTTACATCCCCCTGGTTAAATTATCCCTTCAGTACAACGTACATCTTTCACATGTCTTGCTCTGATTGGTCAATGCAGGCCATGCGAAAGTTGCAACTGGGCCAATGGGCTAATTAAGCCGAGTTCACATTTCATTGGTTGGTCAGTATAGCAAATATAAACCCGGAAATCTCTGCATGCTACTCAGTCGGGATCCAATTTGTGCTGCAATTAGATTAGAGACCTTCACTTGATGGACGATTGCCCATCTTCAGTACAGTAAGATTATGTGTTTGTTTATTTTAATTTAGGATTGTTTAATTTACGTGCATGTAACACGCTGACTAGCAATCGGGAAAAGTCAGGGAATTTTTTGTAACTGTGTTAGTCTGTAAAAAATTAATGTAATACTACATATTGTATATGCTATAGTGTATTTGAATTGAATAAAATAAAATGCATTCATGCATTCTTATGTTTTTCTATGAATATATGCATTTTTCACAAGCCCCCCCCCCCAATTTCAGAATAACGTACGAATTTCCAGGTCCCTTGAAGTACGTTGTAACGGGGTTTTACTGTAATTTTAACCAAAAGCGTCGTCATCCAGACTTTTTATATTTTTTTATAGCCACCTGTCATTAACCAAGTACAAAGTAGTGGGGGGGAAAAAAAAAACCCCCAAAAAACTGAAATTCTGTAACATGTAACTCCCATTCCCCATAACCAGACCTCAGTAAACCAATAAGAATTAAACTAAATAGTGAAGTAGGGCATACTTATGATGAGCCAAATTCTAAATTTCAACCTTCTACATCAAAAAATTCCAAAAATTCAGTTACTTTTATTTTTTTTGCACCACACCGAACATCGTTATCTTTCATTCCCAAGTTCCCTATAATTTTTTTGACTTTTGGTTGCACTCATTCAATTTTTGGTTGAAATTTGGTTATGTAAGAAATATGACTATTTATAATGAAAGACAAAAGAATTGAAATAGGAAAAAAAAAAAATTTTATAGGACTGATGCAATGCATTTTAGCACCAAAAATAGCACATCAACCCAATAAACAATACATTAAAAATTACCTATATCACACAATTGCTGAAAAATCACCAATGACTTGCTCCAATTTTTTTGAACTTCGCCTATGTGCCAATAGGAAGATCTTTGAGTTTGTTTGCCTCCAACAGTGGGATCATACCTAGCATGCAATTCTGATTCTGTTAATTCAAATGAAGTCAACACCTGACTCTGAATGAAAAGCACAGGTTTATCAGGTAAAGCTCCTTTTAATTCTTTAAGTTCATCCAAATCCTGCAAATAAGTAACAAAATCCTATGTAGTACAGCTTTTGATGTCAACATTGAAGATATTTATACAATGTAGTATACATCACAAATTAATAATGCAAAGAAAAAAGTAAGAATTTTAACTGTTAAGAAACTATAAATACATGGCAGATTAAGAGTGGCTTTAAAAAGTCTGACCGGTTGAGACCGTTGCAACCAGTCGAAGCCCGTCGCGAATAGCCTGTTCATATAGTAACAACTGGTCACGATGAGCATTTTCCTAAAGCAACCAATCGCACTCACTGTTCTCGACCAGTCGCGCTAATCGTGACTGGAGTCCAACACCGGTTGGCTGCATCGGTGAGTAGAGTAGAATCAAAATGGCAGATCAAAATGGACAGATTAAAGTGTTCGAGTGCTCAATATGTAATAAATATTTTTTGGAGAAAGGAGGTGCCGAAATACATATTGAGCAGCATCAAGAAACATGAAATGAATACGAAAAAGACAAGACAAGAAGAAAATTTAAGTTTCATACAGAATTTTAAATTAACAGGAACAGTCATTAATAAAAACCACCAATCCTGCTGGAATGCCATTTTGAAAATGAATGCTCATGATCATGCTGTCCATGAAGTACGAACAGACAGAAGCGAACGGCTGCCAACTGGTCGCTGATCGTACCACGTGATCTGTTGGACTTTTTAGACACTGCCTAAATTACATTGGTATCTTACTGATCCGAACTAATAAGCAGCATGCTTGTCCGGATTAGCAAATTTCCCCCCAAGAGACAATAAACGTTTAAGACAAAATAATCAGATTCTAATGGTATATAAATTTAATTCTGAAACGAAATAACCGGGACGGGAAGAAAAAACTTTATGTGCTGCATATCAAAGTTAAAAAAAAATAAAAAAAAAAGTTTAATTTAGTAAAAAATTTAATTTGTATGTACCCATTTTGTTGAGTATTATAATACACGTAATAGTTAAAATATTGATTAAATGAAAAAATTTTTTTTCAATTGATAGAGGTAATAACCGTGATACTTGTGATTCCTGGTTTGAATCCAGGTCACCACATTTTTTTTTTATCAAAAATAAGAAAAAATAATAATACCATAATAAATAAAACTTTTATAATCTTAAACTGCAGTAATAAAAGATACAAATTTTATTTTCTATTTCATCAAAATTTAATGATAAACAGTCTATAATATGAATTCAAAAACTGAGAGGAGGAGAGGATTACTTATTTTTTGGAGGGGAGGGAAAAATATCTTGCTTTTTTTAAATCTCCTCGAGTCAGCAAGTTCCCAAAATTCTGGGTTAAGCTTAGAATAATGCAGCTGATTTGGGATGGAACTGCTGTTGATACAATGATAAAGGGTGTCCCAATAAGGGTGCCAGATTTAAGTTTATTCAAAAAATGCTAACGTATTTCAATAACAAGTACATATAGTAGATGTATGCTAAGATTAATTGCGGAACACAGTACAGTATCCTATGTGTTCCCCACAACTTTCTGTTACTGAACAACAATTGCACATAATTTAAATCCGGCACTCTTATTGGGACACCCCAATATAATCTGAAACAGAAACCAGGGTATCCTTCAAATAACACTGACCTTTTGCATTAAGTTATCTTCACCAATTGCATACAAAAATAATGGGATGGTGTGATTTACATAGGTTGCTATAAAATCTTTCATATTTCCTGCAATATTGGAAGGTGGTACAATAACTTGAATACCATCTTTCAGAAGAGGATGACGAAGTCTAACTTCTAGAATACCAGCATTTTGCATTTCACTTTTATCCAATTTAGAGTGATCCTCTATTTCTAGTTCCGTGTGTGGAATGGTACTCCATGTTTTTTCTGTACCCTGAAAATGCGTAACCAATTCATAACTTTCAGGCAAAGATATGCTAATCTCGTTGCAATCTCCATACATAAAACACAACATGCGCCAATTGTGATCTGTGTTTAATCCATTAGTAACAGGTAAAACAGGAAGACAAAACAATTCGTTAACCAAAGCAGCCTTTGCTGATGAATGTTGACCTAAAACTATAATACATGGTGGACTATCTGTAATTTTTCTGATAGCATTAATTTCTTCCTTTGTGAAGTCAACGCTCTTCACCTGTTCTGTAATAGGGAGAAAAAAAAAATGATTTCAGAATAATCATGCAAGTTTATTCAAACACCAATAATAAAAAGTAGGTACATAGTCAAATTTAAAATTGCCTAGCACAGAGAAAGATGAATAAAGCCTAAATTTATTAAATTTATAAGGGACTAAAAGAGATGTGTGTTTCATTCTTTACTAGCAAAATAAAGTGTAACCTAACAGTTAACACACATATAAAGCCATCATTTCTTTAGAATTCCAATATATTTACAAATTTTGTTTTGATCGTTAATTCAATGGCCATTAATTTCCCATTTGGTTTCTGCTTTTTTCTAATACTTCTCCACAATGACAAAATAGCAAGTGCATATGCAAAGCATGCTTTATGACTACGGTTTGGATGTATATGCACTAAAAAGTAAAAATATGCATTAAAATATACACCAAAAATTTACCTTCAGCTTCCATCTCTAAGAAGGTTGACAAGGTATTATTTGCGCTTTGATGAAAGCCAACTGTGCAATAGCTTCTTTGTCAATGAGGGCTTTCTTGGGTTTGTTGTTTCCCCCCCCCCCCCCACTTCTCTCCCACCACGCATTTCTCATACAATTTCTGCATGTTGGTCTTGCACTTGCAATTTGTGAACATAGGCCTTGTGCCGTCACTCAGTTTGCAAATGCGGCTTACAGTTGCCTGCGATATTACAATGGAAGAAGCAATGCTGCATTGCGTCTTGTGATGCTAGCTTTGACTTTCCTCACGATTTGCTGGTGCTCTTTGGGGTAGGGTATTTTTTACATGGTGGTGTCGAGCTCTGTTCTTTTCTTCCAAGCCCACATTCCTAACCCAGTTTAATATCTTATGCTTGGCAGAACTATATTCCACATCTGATTAATCGAAAATATGAAAATCCTAAATCAGAAAGGGCTTTTAAATACCCTTGCAAAACAGAATTATCCGTGATGCACTGTTTTTCCTAAGCCTTAAACTAAACAATAGTTTATTCCTCTCAAGAACTGATTAACGTAACAACAATAATGTGGACTTGCAACAACAATCACGCAAATCAAAAACATTGCAATTTTGTTCACTTAAACATAAATCAACCTCTGAGCATATGGCCTAAAACTAAATGAGCAAGGATGCAAAAATAACTAGAATTCGAACTCTGAGCATACGTGCTTTCTACGGATGGATAATGTTAGGCATATTCATTTGCCCGAAACATGTGAATTTCTTGCACTCAGTGCATGCACTAGCCATTCAGATCAATCGCTTCACGTGATTTGTTCATGTACTAAGTACACGAGGATAGAAGCAGAGGCTTTTTGTGTATTATGCAATTTCTAATGGTAGTCTCCAGCTTTTGATCACTCTCAATGATTATAAAGTTAAAACCTCTAATCTATGAGGAAGAAAGAAATGGAAATACGGGATACATAATTCAGGGACAATGTCACCATCCTAAGCGGGGCCTTATTGTTGTTGCTTTTTACACTCGATGATGGCCAAAATTTTTGTTTTCAAGTGGATATGGAGACTGCATGCAAGCTCAAGGTGAGAATGTGTGCTAAAAAATTTAATTGAAAAAGAAATTTAGACTCTTGGCTCATTTAACATAGCCATGGCAACCTTCTTACTTTCCGTAATAGAACATTCAGTTAAAGCTATGCACAGATGCTGAACTGCACTGAGAAAATAACTGCACAAGGTGCACTACTGATGTCATCGTGCACATGGTACAAATAAACGAATATGCCAGTTTTAGATAGTTTACCTGCAAGAGTACAAGTGGTGTTATTTTATGTATACTGGATCATTTTTTTTTTTTTAGCTGCTGCCTACGAGTTGGTAGCCGTGACGAGCTGTTTATCGCGTTACTCCTTGTGCTTTTTTTTTTATCTCCACGCTGACAAGTCGAGCCTTCTGTATTCGTGTGTGGTGGTTTCCTGTGGTCGCTTTACTGTCAAAACAAACAGCTTTGTCCACGAGAAGAAGTGTCTCTCAATAAGCTTTCATGTTTAATTAGCATTAATAAAATGTTGAGGGACAATACAGGTCAACTGTATACGGTATAAAGTTTAAAAATCTTAATGCTATCATTATTCGCAATTTTATCCTGCAAAAATAGTGCATAAATTGTTGAAAAATATACTTTAAAAACTATTGAGGACTGTACCACCAGATGATGTCTTTTCGTGGCAACACAAAGTAAGGAAGAGATTAGCCTAGAAGAAATTAGAAAGCCTGAACATGCCCAAATCGCATACAGATTCTAAGTTAGCATTATGCCTTAAAAATATAAATGTAGGTCACTGAAATGTCCATGTACTTTTATTAACTTTAAAGCAAAAGTTTAGCTGCATTCAGTGCCCCGTTGCCTTTGAGTGCACCATGCTGCCCTTGGTTTCTGTAGCCATCACTGTTCTTTACACTTCTACCATCCACTGTTCATCTACAAGTACTGTCCAGTTCCCACGAAAATGCCCGTGTTGTTGAAAGTGCTCACTGCGCGTGCTGCAATCGTGGACGAGTCTACAGCACTGATAGGGATTATACAGCAAACGTTTTCAAAACAAAACAATGAATAATATTAATATATGTTAATTGAATAGTAAATTACTTTTGAAATAAATACAAAGACGATTTGGAATCTCTTTCCGTACCCATTAAAAGGTTTTTTTGTTTGTTTGAAGATTCTACAACTCTTCCACTCCAGTTAAATCACGCGTCCCTCCCTATCAGTGCTGTGGACTCGTCCACGACTGCAGCGCGCACAGTGAGCACTTTCAACAACGCAGGGTCATTTTCGTGGGAACTGGACAGTATTCAGATTTTTTCTTTCAACACATTTTCTTCAGCTTCTGCAACCGTAATCCTCAAGTTCTTCACATTTCATCCATCTAGCGTTCATCTACAAGTTCTTCAATTTCCTTCAAAACTCATCCTTATTCATCAGTGAACTTTAACTTAATTTTTATTTATTATTTTATCTTTTGCATTTATAAGGAGTAATCGTTCATTAATAAAGAACATATAATTTAATAAACATTTAATACTCCATTAATTAATTTTGATTAATTTTAATACTGAGTGTGTCAGAAATTCTGCAGCCTGTATTACTGCCCTTTCTGCGCACCATACCCGGCGCAGTCTTTCAGCAGGATAACACCAGATCGCACACGGCAAACATGAGCTTGGCATGTCTGCATGATGTCAACTGCCTCCCAAGGCCCGCGAGGTCCCCAGACCTATAGCCAATTGAGCACGTGTGAGACATGGTGGGACGTCGTTTACGATCATCCCGCAATCTCCATGAACTGACACAGCAGGTTCACCAGGCCTGGGCAGACGTACCCCAAGATGACATTCGCACCTGTATAATCACCTACACCTGCAGCTGAAACAATGCATTGACGCTAGAGGTGGTGCCACAACCTACTGATGCCGCTTTCCGTTGGGACACCCTGTACAAACTATTGCACATCTTGGCTCCATAACGTAATAAAGGTGTGTTCAGATGCATCTCTTGTTGTATACCTACTTTAGGCTCATTCAGATAACTCCTTGTGGGTGGGCAATTTTATTGCAAAGTTGTGTAGTTTTTGCTCGATCCCTTGAACATGTATTAACAGGGTTCTACTGTATGTTATACGGACTTGGGTCTGGAAGAACTTTTTATTTCTTCAACTTTATATGTTAGAACTCATTTTCTACAACTCTTCATTAATTACATTACTCAAAGTAAACACAGGTAATGTACCAGAATATCACATAAAACTTTCAAAATACCCTCTATTAGCATGGATATATGCATCAAACTGCGCTGATGTATCCCTGGAGAAATGCATCTTGTTTTGCAGCCTTCCACAGTACAGGCACAAAGACTAATACGACGGTGGGTTGATGCAAGTATCCATGCCAATGGAGGGCATTTTGAACATTTCATGTAAGAAAGAGTTTCATTTGGTATGTTCTGTTTCTGTGCGTTTCCCATGAGTAATATAATTATTGAAGAATTGTATAACGTGAGTTCTAACCTGGTAATAAGGAGTTTCCTCTACAGGACCCATTCCTGAAAGTTTGGCTGTACCTTTTTGTTATGTGTATTCTATATATAGCTGTTCACTTTATTGAACGAGTTCTGGGAAAACGCTTTTATGCAATGTATATTCAAACAATCTGAGTATAATTACTGTGGCTCATCACTGTGAGGCTCATTTATTTCATGAATTAATGAACAGGATCGCACATGTCCATCTCGTTGAGTTATTAACAAGTTTCATTAACAGCCTACGGAGAAGAGCGTATTCCTGTGTTGTATTATAATTTGTTCTTATTATTTAAAGGTTTGGCGCTAGCAGAATAAGAACACGAAAAAATAAAAAAATAATAATAATAAATAAATAAATAACAACAACAAAACGAGGCGTATTCATCTCTTTTCTATATGTTAATATTACTTTATTAATTACTTAATCTTAAATTTACCATAAATTGTACAAATATGATTCTACCTGCATAAAATTTTCCACTTCCTCTTATTTCTTCTAATGTTGCCAAAGTCTGCTTTAAAATCCTACGTAAGTAGCGACTGTTTCTATTAAATTTTACAAATTCCTTCGGCAAAAAAGTAGCCATTTGACAGTTTCACACTTTGCTTCGACGATTCAAAAGGAAATATTTAAACAGGAATATCGGAAACAAAATAAATCACTAAAGTTTAGTAATCGAGATACATAGTTTAAATATGTTGATATGCTGCTGCGATTTAATATTCACACAACGAAACGTAATGAATAATTTGCTCGTTTCTTTTATTAACGCTTAAACGGAGAGCATCTCTAGCTGACATTATTCCAGGCCTATTGCAGATTGTAACCCGTTCCATAGTTTTGCTTTTTTTGCCCCACTTTCAGTGCCAATGTAAGGATATGATTACATTTTGGGGCGCTGTTATCCATCAACTAAATTAATCAAAACTCTTGAAAACAAACCACCATATTTGTTGTCACTAAAGGGCGATTCACGCTTAATTACGGAATTTTCAAAAATATATGCACAAAATATTATACTAATTATTAATTTTTTGTTTAGTAGTGTGTTTTACTAATAGAGAAATTTAAAACACTACATTCTAAAATTAGAAATATAATAATTTAAAATTCATTTTCCAAGAATGAATATGTAAAGCGGCGGCTAGTCCCAAATCGGGTAACATCACTGAATACTAATTCAGTAGATGAATATTGTACTGAGTCATCAACGAAGAGCTATTTTTTGCCAATGTAATCTGTTTTCTTGTTACGTCTATCATTCTTTTCTATGAGATGACCTTGATCGTTTGGGACGAAAGAAGTACGATATCGCCTTTTCTGATATCTGAACGATATGGTCACGATAACTGAATATTTTCAGGTTCCAGGAAGTTAAGAGACCTTTATTAATTTATAAATTTTATTGAAAATACTATACCCTACTTTCACCATCTTTCACCTCACTTTTCTATCTCCTTTGCGCTGTTTTCGGTAATTTTTCAGATCCATTATTTGTCCATCTCACATAAAAAAATTTCCATTCTTTTGTCACGACAAAAATCAAGAGTTAGTATTAGCATCACAATATTTTTGTTGTTGTAATAACAATTTCTTTTACCCTTAATAAATTCCTTCTATTTTAAACAAGCTTCACTTTTTTTTTTACTCGATCATTTTTTACTAAGCACAATAAAATAATTTTATTTTCTTAAAGTTTTTATATCTATCTTACATTGGTTTATTAAATTAATTGTTTATATTAAGATTATAACTTCAACGTATAACATATCAAATAAATTTAGTTTAGAATATTTATTTTGTTTGTTTTGTTGTGGCACAATTTTGATGTTCAGTATTATGATCATCCAACTTAGAATGTATTGCTTTAAATTTAGGAATTGTCATTAAATCTTTGCTATCCAACGCTTGACTAAGCTTGATCATTTCCCGATATAATCACCACAGTACATGAACGTTTGGGTCTGTGTGCAACAAACAATCTGAGTGGGGTTATTCACTACTTGGTAAACTGTTGTTGCAACTGCACTCTGCTCTCGATATGTTGAAGCAAAACTTGGACATTCATCACTTTGTGTGATTTAGCAGTCGCTTTTTCTGTTGACATGCTCACCATTGCAGCAGTGTGCTGGCGAAACCAAAACGGCACGGAGCGAAAGGACGGCTTCCTCTGTCGCCTTTCCACCCTTTCTCCTTTATCTCCAATTAGTGCTCAATTTTAAGATTTTCAAGAAAATGTTAAGTTCTGAGAACTATCAATTCTAAGAAAAGCCCGAACATTGGGAAAATACATAGTGTATAAAAAATTCGTTTACAAAGCCATTGGAATTCCCAGGGTGATTAGCGACCGGGAAAACCGAGAAAAGTCAGGGAATTTTACAAAAAATCAGAGAATTTTACAAAATCAGCAAAAAAATGCGAAATAGGAACGAAAAATTTGAAAAATATCAATAATATTCTATCAAGATAGATTTTTTTGGCCAGGGAAAATAACGTGATCAACCGGGGAAAATCAGAGAAAAGTCAGGGAATTTTACGAAATCGTTTTGCTAGACACCCTGAATTCCTCCACAAGTTGACAGCCAAGTTGAGACACTGTAACTAATTAAGCAAAAGCTTCTGAAGTAACGACACTTTGACCATTAAAGTCCGTCAACTCTATCAGAAGTTTAGTGGAGTTGAAGTTAACATTGTTGTCTGTGGCAGGAAGTGCTTTTTTTTGCGATTTGCCGGAAGTCAGACGCTTTTGGATGCAAAATGCTTGACTGTTTTTTATAGAACATTTGAGTGCATCTAATGGCACTATAACGGTTTTACGGAAATTTGCAGAAAACCTCCGAAATTGGGATCGAAATTAATTTTTTTTTTTTGAAAATCGATCAAATCGCCTCAAACTGGAGTATAAATATATTGATGTTTTTTCGAACCTAATTTCGGAGATGTTCCGCATGTTTCCGCAAACCCGCTATAATGCCATTAGATGCACACTCAAATGTGCTGTAAGAAAAGTCAAGCATTTTGCGTCCGAAAGCGTCCGACTTTCGGCAAATTCCGGGAAATTGCCAAAAAGCACTTCCTGCCATAGACAACAATGTTAACTTCAATTCGACCAAACTTCTGATAGGATTTTAATGGTCAAGGTGTCTTTACGTTCAGAAGCTTTTGCTTAATTAGTTACAGTGTCTCATTACTGTGTAAATTTGTGAGGAAATTCCAATGGAAAATGGGAAAAGCTCTTTGAGGGTGGGTTCCTCGCACCAAATCAAGAATCAATCCATATAAACATACAGCGTGTCTCACATAAAGTGAACCAATAGTCAACTTCTAAAATACAAATGTGACAAGAGTACTTTCAATTATACTTTTATGTGAGGGTATTTTATGTGTATTCCATTTCCAAAAAAAAAGATGCCATTTTCCAATATGGAAGACAACTTTGAAATGTGCAATGAAAACCCCTATTTTAATGTATTTTCAGATTGTACACAATCTTTGAGAAATGTTTCATTCTTGGTATTTTTTCAATTGATCGAACCGTTTAGGAGATAGAGGCACTGAAAGTAAGGCATGTTAAGAAATTATAAGACCACTGAGCTGACGTTGGGAATTAGTGTGAAAAAGGGTTTACAAATAAACAAAATAATGTTTGTTCCATGATATGAAAGATTTTTTATACATTCCTTTGGGATTCACCAATGCTAGCTCCTTCTGCTGCAATGCCTGTTGCACACGTTCCAACTGCTGGGAGTACAGATCCCCAGTGATGGTTTGGCCAGTTGATAGCAGCTCATAGTGAACCATTTGGCATCTAGTCCACCAGACAGAGCATGATCTTGTGTGGGTGTAGGGGTGGCTTTGAGGTGTAAGGCACGGTGTCCCGGGGTGACAACCAATGTTTGGAACGCTTAGGAGTGTCATACAGAACCCACTTTTCGTCACTGGTAAGTATTTGATTAAATATGGGTGCGTTACGATGTCGAGAAATCAACGACATGCAGGCTGTCACTCGTTGAGTCTTGTTGGATTCCGGCAATGTGTGGAGTACCCATTTGCTCAACTTGTCGTCTTTCCTAGGCTGTGCAGGTGACGTCTAACTGTTTCATCAGAAACCTGGTACCATCTGGCAAGTTCACCACATGTTAAGCTGCTGTCCTCCTTTATGGGCGTTTTCAGGGCCTGGTCATCTAAAGCTTGTGGTCTATCACTGCGGGGTTCATCAGAAATGGTAAATTCTCCCGACCTGAATTTCTGGAACCAATGCCTTGCGGTGCGTTCATTCACAGCATCATCCCCAAACGCAAGACACATTCGGCGACTTGATGCTGCTGCTGACAAACAAAGTCATAAAGCAAACAACACCTAACCATCTCCTTCGATACCTCCATTTGTCTTCACTTCTCCCCGAGACGTGATTGATGTGGATGCCCCGTATTTATACAGGCTAACCTTCCTGTTCCCCCCTGACAGATTTTGGACCACACTGTACACTCATTTGCATATCTTCTATCACTTCCTTTTTTGGGAACATAAAAACGGCAAGAACTTTTGTGGTTACCTGGTACAATGCCTCGAGGTAAAGAACTATCAGAGAAAGAAATTCGAAAAATCTATTTTATGCATGGCAATGGAAAATCAGAATATGGCATCAAGAAGAGAACAGGAAGAAAACCTGCCCTCTCTCCCAGAGACTTAAGGAGAATTGCGAGCTTTGCTGTGTCCAAATCAAGGGCCATTCGTAAAATGAAGACTGTGCCAAACCTCTTGGTAGTGCATAAGGAGGCAAGACTGAACTGAGCCAAAAATTCATGTCCTGGACTAGGAATGTCATGTATGGTATACGAAATGTATACCCTTGTGTGTCCTCCTCATTGCTTGCATAACTTTTTTCTTAGTCGCTGTGAGAGGAGGGGGGGGGGGGTTGTCAAATATTAGGTAACCGAAAATGCAACACCAAGAGATAGTAAATGAATGGCAGAAAGAGGACTTTACATTTTCCCCACATGATACAAGCTCATAAACTGTGTTGGTAAAATGTCCTGTGTTTAGAGGTCAAAATAAAACCCACCTCTGATTTATCTCCGCACTTGGATGTCTAGAGCACGGAACTGTCTCGGTCCATGTGATAATCGTATAGTGAAATATCTGGGAAAAGTGGATGCGGCAGCATATTCCCATTCCAAAGTGGTAATCGCATTATGGATCACTTTCGCATTATGTGATCCAGCACTGTCCTGCAGGAACCGTACCTTTTTCCTGTTCACCAATGCTGGCTGTTTGCGACGCAAGGAAACTTGCACTCGTTCAAGTTGCTGAGTGAAGTCAACCGCGGCCTTAATGGTTCGACCTTGTGCATCATACCAAAAAGCTGATGAACAACTCGTGATATCCAATACCAACTGAAGCGTTTGTGCCAAGATTGAATTGGTATAACAAATACGATCGAATACCGGTATTTTCAATGGACATTGTGAAGGTGCTGTTTTTACACTAAACACCGAACACTGTGAAACTCCTCAGGGAGCAAGCATGTACGATGGAAATGCATGCCCGATCATGTGGTCTCGTGCAGCGAACCCCATCGGAAAGCGCAGAATCATTTTGGTTAATGATACATATGTGAGAAAATTACATAGCAAAAATGTATCAAATACCTACTCCATATTTGCAGAATAAAACCAATACCAATACTCCAAAGTTTCCTTTATTTCTAACGATAATCAAGTATTTACGAGGGCGGTCCGATAATAAAGGTGCCTATGAAAATAATGGGAACGCAATATTTGGAAAAATTTGAAAATCAAACTACAAAAAGTACATGGTAATGTTTATTTTTTCAACGTAGTTACCATTTGCATTCAGGCATTTATCCCAGCGTTGCACAAGTTTAAGCATGCCGTTACGACAGAAATCCCGTGATTTCTACAGTAGTTTGATCCTGGAATCTCTTGCCGGATAAGAAATTCTTAAAATTGCCGAAGAGATATGGAAATCTGAGGAGGGGGGGAGTAGATCAATACTTCCAACTGCTGCTTTTCAACCATGTTTGTACCTGCTTAGACATGTGGGGTCTTGCTCATGTCAGCCGACCTGGTCTCTTTCGTTTAATGGCCTCACTCAGTTTTTGTAGCGTTTCACAGCGTCTGTCGCTGTTAATGGTGGTCTTTGGGAGACCTTTGCAATCCCAAAATACCGTAGTAATTGCTTTCTTTAGAGACGGCTGAATTTGGAATATTTTTTGTCGTTGGAGAACTTGGAAACATGCGAGTCTTTCGTTTCGCTTCAGGGGTGACTTCTTAAACTCATGTCACGTCTCTTGTCACGATACTTTTTAAAAATGAGTCCCCTTCCTTTTTCAAAAATGCATTTTTTTTCCTATTCTTTTCATTTTGTGTTCCTCTGTCAACATTTTAGAACCCAACGGCACGAGACTTTACGGAAGTTTAATTCTGTAATGATTTCATGTACTATGCTCTTAGGAATGCCAGTTTATTGAGCAATTTCACTCACTTTGATCCTTCGGTTTTCCCTTATCGAACCCCGACTTCCACCACTTCACAATTCTTTGGTGTGTGGACAGACTTCGCTCTTCCTCTTCGTTACTCTGGATCATCATGCAGTTCAGTTCGGCCGTCTGTGAATTTCCTGCACCAAACAGACTGTTCTTTTTGACTCAAAACTTTCTCCCTATAAACATTCCTCGCCAGTAAAACCGCGAATTGGTAGGCCAAAGAAAATGACAAATAGATCGTCGAGTTGGTACGATACAATCGAAGGTCTTCAGCTGAAACAGTTGCAACAAACTTCTGAAATGCCACTGATACAATCGCCAGTACAATCGCCATTCGCCGAGAACTGATGACTCAAAATTTCCATGGTCGTGCTGCTGCTCATAAGCCCCACATTAGCAGACTACATGCGAAGTAACATTTAAATTGGTGTAAGCTCACCGAAATTGGAGCATGTAACAGTGGAAACATGTCGTATGGAGTGACGAATCGCGGAATCCACCCTGTTAATCAGATGGTCGATCTAGGCGCGGATGGCTGGAGCTGACTGCTTTATGGCTGACTGCGGGGAAGTTCGGAAGAGGTGGTTTCATGTATGGGCCTTATTTTCATGGTCTGGACTGAGTTAATTTGTTTCAGGAGCAGGAGCTATATAGACTTTTCAACTTTTTCTTCTTTCTTCCCTCTCCCCCCAAAAAGGATCATGGGGACATTTCGCCATTCCCCCTATGGTGTGGGCACCCCTGGCGTACACAGATTCCCTATATAAATCCCGTTAAACACCTGTGGGATTAATATTAAATTTTAAAATGAAAATAACTCATAATACAGGGGGAAACACCTGTGGTTTCCCGTCGTGTTTTGTGTGACTAGCGCGCTAAAAGCAATGGCGCGTCAACTGATTTCTATGGGTCAAACGGGTGAATTGCACGGACATTCATCGTGAAATCACTGCTGTGAATTGCACGATAACGCAACACCTCACAAGGCCCGCCAAACGTGCGAACTGCTGCAGCGATTCAAGTGGGAGGTTTGGCAACATCCTCCATACAGTCCCGACTTAGCGCCATGCGACTTTCATCTTTTCGGTAAGCTCAAAACGGAACTCGGTGGACAACGATGAGGAGGTGAAAGCGGCTGTCACCGTGTGGTTACAAAACGCTGGAGGAGATTTCTATGCATCCGGAATCGAAAAGTTGGTTGATCGTTCGGATAAATGTTTAGGGTCTCTTGGGGACTATGTGGAAAAGTGAACTTACATTGTATGCTACTATAGCCGTGTTGCTTTTGTATAGGTGATGTAATAAATGGCCATACCGTGGAAGTGCAACTTACTTTTTGATCTCCCCTCGTAAAATAAACGTGCCGCCACACTTTTACCTTTTTTTAATTTTATTTTTTTACTTTTCACTGCACTTTTCAGTAAAAATTTTTGTATATTTTATTCTTTTTAAAAATATCATTTCCAAAGAAAGTTTCTAAAATCCAAAGTAATTATCCTGCAGGTACTTTTAATATAAAAAGATTAATTAGATAAATTTGGAATTATCTTTTTAAGTTCAAAGTAAATAAATAAATAAATAAATAAATAAATAAATAAATAAATAAAAAGCCCACAAAATGCAAAGGTCCTAGCAGCTCCTACTTATTAAATCAAATCATTGCACATCACATTCCTGCAAGAGTTGATAATGAACAAACTCAAATTAATCTCTTTAGTTCTTTAAAGACAGCTAAATTCACTCCATTACCTATGCTCAATATTGCCATTTCCATTACACAAAGCAGACCCCACTCCCAGAAAATAACAAAGGATAAGGTGTAATTGCCATCAGCAATTTTATAAATATTAACAAATTCACTGCCGGATCCAGTCAGCTGTGCGGGGCCCGATTGGAAATTTTTTTTCTGCGGGATCCCTCCAGTGGCGTGTATTTCGTTTACATTACATAGAGTAGATGTAAATATTTTTTCGAATTAGCATATTTTTGAGATATAATAGAACTGTGATTGCCTGTCAAAAAACACGGGCTATTGGATCCAACCAACTCGTATCCAGCCCTGAACTAATTTTATGTTCATTCATTTGGGTTGCAGTAGACTCTAGTGACTACTTCTAGGGGTATCTTGAAGGCAATGACTAGAGGGATAACCCTCGATAAGGAGAAGCTAATTTTTCAACCCTACCATTTTCACAAAAACTCTAGGATCTAGAATTAAAATCTCGTTCTAATGAAAACGATAAGCATGAAAACGAAATAGAAATAAAGATATAAAAGGATAACTTCAAAATTTTATGATCACTTCACCTCTTTGCGAGATTACTCATGACTTTACTTGGCCTTTCCTGGAATTATTTAACATTAAAATAACCATAAAGGAAAATTAACTGTTGCTCATAGGGGATTTTTTTTTTCCTAAGAATTTTTAAGACTTATGTGACACCCCGTAAAAGAAAAAAATTACAAAAAAAAAAGAAAAAGAAAATCACTGAAAGCAATTGGCCATCTAATAAAAATAGCCCCAATCTAAAGTCAGACTTTAATGAGATTGGTTCCATCTAGTGGCAAAATGTATAAATTCATATTGACTATTCCTTGTTATCGAGCAAGTTCAGAAATTTTCAAGTTTTATTTTATTACATTGGTTTTAGTAACTTTGATAGTTATTATTCTATTATTCGAGGGGAGGAGATGGCAAATTGATGAATTATACTGCCAACAACGTGACTGAACTTGCCAACTCTCTTCGGAAAGAATGGAAGAAAATTCCTGAAGCCATTTACCACAATTAGAATCACAATCCAATGGCGTAGCGATTTCTCATATGTTGTCATCGCCGCACTCCCCTATAAAAAAAAGGTAACAAGGCTGGCACCCGTCGCTACGTCACTGCCACAACATGGTGGAGAGTAGAGGCCATCATAAAAGCAAAATAAGGACCAACACCATATTAATTTTCGTAAAATCATAGTGGCAGGGCAAAAGTACAAGTGTTCGGAAACTCTTGGTCATACAATGTACTTTCAGGCAATAATTATCGAGAACTATTCAATAAAACTCAAAATATTGATTTAATCATCCAAATTTATTTTGTCGCCTTCAAAGTAGGTCCCATTTGAGGCGATACACTGATGTCAATGAATAATCTATAACTCCAGCCAAGACACTCTTCAGCGCCTTCAGCAAATTTTATGTTAAAACTTTATGGACTCATTCTTATATATATCTATGCCACTTTTTCTCCCGTGAGTGGTCTTTATAAATAGGTTTTACTCTATATCAATTTGGAACAATGTCCAAATGTCTCTTTCTGCAAAGTGATAAGTTTAACAGCATAGGAAAGGTACACTATGTAACAGAAGTACGTATAAACTCAGGTTCAAAAATTCAATATTTTCATTTCATACATACAACTGTGTATACCGTTGGAATTCGATGAAATTTTAAACGCATTCACCTTAATGTTCTTCCAAATTTCATCATCCTAGATGTTATAGAACCTGAGTTATTAACTTATTAATCTTGGTGGCGGCATTTTTATTTCTGATCATATCTCAGTTATCGTTCAAATTTGGACCCAAGTTCATATGAACTTTTTTTGCTTAGAATCACCCATACTACATCCCCTAAAAGTTGTACGTTGAATTTTGAACCACCCTGTTTTAATAAATTTCGACCAATTTCAGCTTTAAATATGGAAATGAACACATTGATGTGACTCATCAGTTGAGACATGTTATGGTACCTTCACAATTGAGACATGTGGACTATAAATATTATTTAGGATTATGGTCATTAACAGAAATTAGGTTAGGTTAGGATGAAAGTCTATCTCATTCATGGCCACAAGAAATCTTGAAATTGCATCATCCATTAGAAGATCACAAAATGTTCTTACAAAAGGAGACGAATACAACAAAACGATATGTTGTATGGAAGGCTCCCAAGGTTACAAGCAAGAGATCACAGATGCATTATATCTTTGGCTATGAATGAGAACTTGTCCGCACGCGTATTGTCTAATCCACTATTCCATAGGACAGCCAGGAGAGTCCTGAATGGAAACAATTAAAACCAAACCAAAGCTTACTGAAACGTGTCGTGTATGGGCTAAGACTCATTCAAGGGAAAAGAATGGAATGAAATATTATTTCCCGATAAAAAGCAATTTTGTTTTGATTGTCCTGATGGATACTTTGCATATTGGTACAATCTACGAAAGGATCTTCATGTTTGTTTGTTTCATTAGGTTATTTTGCGCCCTTTCACGTGACTAATATCTATACACAATCCGAGAATTCAACATGAATATTATCTTTTTACGCATTCCGGGACAAACACAAACATCCATGCCCACGGCGGGATTCGAACCCGCGACCCGCCGGATTCGAGAACTGGAAAGCCTACCGACCCGTGGAGTCTCCATGTACAAGACTAGCCAAAAGCCACTGGATATAGCTGTATTTCGGAAATGTTATGTGTAAATTGAACGATGTGACCATCCTAGCAGGGAATAGGATGGGTGCTCTATCTTTTGGAGATTGACCACCATCTTGAATTTCGCCATTTTAGGTCAAGATTCATTTTCTTAAATGGGAAGGGGGTCATGTGGCATATCAAAGATCACCATTTTTTTTCTCAGGAGTTCATTCCTGCAATCGGATTTCAAGTAATGAACTTGAAAGATGGCACTAATGAAAGAGGAGAGAATCGAGCTTATCCTGATGTCCAGGGAACGACCTTACTGCTGCTGATTTCAACACCTGGCACTCCGAAAAAAACCAATCACGCACAGCTTTCTTGGAGGATTAATTTCCTGCTACAAAGTAAAATTGCCTATAAAATAAAATTTATAACAATGTCTATTATAACAAATGAAATTGGAAATTAATTGGACACGCCTAGTCAAACTTTCGTTGGACAGGGGTTTAGGAAAATATTTTGAAGTTGTGGATACTTCCAAATAAATAGTTTTCGTTTAAAGCCTCAGCTCCAACAGCTGCCATCTTCTATGAAAACAAGAACTTTCGCTTCCACTTCTATATTCGTCAAGGCGCATTTCATCAAGACCCACGTTATTCCTGTGCTGACATCAAACTATCTATTCACTTTGCCTTTGCAACGAGACCTGCATAAAGTGCGTAGTGACATAGTGAACTTTGTGTGGGACTCCGGCATGACTCGTCATCCGCTCTGACCCGAACTGTCATCCCAGACTGACAGGAATGATCCAGGTTTTTCTTGACCATCCTCCTATGCGGACGAACTTTCTTGTTCATTCATCTACGTTTCTTTTTCAAGGTGAATAGGCTGTCAATCCCATCATCATTACTAGTGATCACGCCTTCTTATCAACCTAACATCTACAAGTCCTTTCAGCACGACTTACAGACTTTTTTTTACAGCGTTACACCATATTGATGTGCAACACCTGGACCATCTCCGTCAATCGTGGTTCTTCCAGCAGTCCGATCCGAATGCAATGACCGACATCTTTCGTCTGCACCCAGATTATCCGTGGGCAGCAACCCTGAAGGCAGTTACATCCAATGCCTACGAAAGAACTGTTTTCAACTTTCAGTGGTGGTTGCTGCACCACGGATTCCATTCCCTCCAAGTGGAAAGTGGTCGTATCTGCTGGATGTTCTTATTGTGGCACGCTAGAGACTATCTCACATGTATTTTTCGAGTGCCCATTCGCTCAGTCCATCTGGAGTCGTCTCAAGCAGCATTATGGGCTAGTAAACTTCACCTACCAGTCCGTGCGTTGCTTGTTCGATGCCTCTACGGGCGAACCATACAAGTTGGACCTAGCATCACAATTTCCTTCTTCGTCCGGGAATTGTGGATGGCACGGTTGGACAGAGATCGTGGTATCAACCACTCGCTATCGATAGTTTGGAAGACCGTGGTACTCCATCTGACAAGGGGAGGACCAGGTCTGTTTAGCTTGGATTTAACTGAAATTTAAATATGTTGTTACGCACCTCTCCCACTATTATATGGCATAGTAACTCATGCTAATGGGCATTAGTTTATGAAATGTAATCATTTAAAATTAGTTCTGTAGGTTATTGATGTATATTTACAAATTCAGAGAGTAAGATATTAAGTAGTCAGTTTGGTCATGTGGGTAAGTTGATAGATTCCAATACTAGAGATCTCGGGTTCAAGTCCTGCTACTTTCCTAATTTAATTTTTTTAAACATGTTTTTGAATAAATTATATACAAAACTTTTATTATTAAAAACATATTTTTTTAATTTTTTTGCATATTTCATTTGAGGAAGGTAAGAAATTATTTTTAATAAGTTATTATTATTATTATTATTATTATTATTATTATTATTATTATAAGGAGCCCCCCCCCCTTTTTATTTTCATAACCGAAGCAGATATGTCAATGAATCCAATGAATAGGAAAGTGTGGGTGACCTATCCCATGGTGCACTTTTCATCATCCCAAATATGTAAATTAGGCCACGTTCAAATCCTATCTTAAAAACCGTAACAGATACACGAAAAATTCTAATTGAAGACTTGTTCAGCATGGAATTCCGAACAAAAAAAAAAAATTCCAAAATCCGATGAACGGATCACCAACAATCACAATTTCAGGAACAGTGTAACTTGCCATCCAACTTCCTATTCATTGGATTCATCAAAATTGACATATCTGCTACGGTTACTAAAATAAAAGGGCTCATTTTTGTATCCACCCTGTATAATAATATAATAATAACTTATTAAAAATAAATAATTTGTAACCTTTCTCAAATGAAATATAATATGCAAAAAATTATAAAAATATGTTTTTAATAATTAAAGTTAGTTTCATATATAATTTGTTCAAAAACATGTTTAAAAAAAATTAAATTGAATTAAAAGAAAGTGAGCAGATTTGAACCTGAGGCCTTCAGCATCAGAATCTACCTACTTACCCACATGACCACATTGACTACTGGAATATCATACTCTCTGAATTTATAAATATACATCAATAGCCTACACAACTAACTTTAAATGATTATATCTCGTAAACTAATGCCCATTAGCATGAGTTACTATGCCATATAATAGTGGGAGGGGTGCGTAACAACATATTTAAATTTCAGTTAAATCCAAGCTTAACAGACCTGGACCTCCTGCTGGAGTGGTCTAGGCTAGGCCCATCAACATTCAGACGGCGCTTCACGTCATCTAAGCGTCTCTGCTGGGTCGTCGGAGAGAGGTGACCTTCCCGAGTGAGTTCTATTCGTTCGCCGAACAGCGAACGAACCTCACATTGGGGCGTTTAAACAGATGTCGTAGTCTCCTAGGCATGCGCACCTAATCAAAAATCTTTAGTGGCGTCCGCTGAGGCAATTCCATCTGCCTCAGCTCCAACAGCCTCTGCCATCTTCCCTGGACCACACGTGAACATTTTCACTTTTCTCCTATGGGGCCGAACTTTATGTTTATTCATACGTTTCTTCTTTATGGTGAATAGGCTGTCAATGCCAATATCGTCGCCAGTGATCATGGCTTATAACCAATCTGACATTTACAAATCCTACCAGCATGACTCAAGAGGCTTTTTTTTTTTTTTTGCTGGCGCTACACCAGATTGATGTGCAGGACCTGGGCCATCTCCGTCAAGGTTCTTCCAGCAGTCCGACCCGGGTTAAACGACTGACATCTTTCGTCTGCACCCAGAGTTACCGTGGACAGCAATCCTGAAGACAGTAAAATCCACTGCCTTCGAAAAATCTGGCTTCCATGGTAGTTGCTCCACCGCTGATTCCATTCCTTCCAGCGTCTATTCAAGTGGAAAGTGGTCAGGTCTGCTGGATGTTTATATTGTGACACATGAGAGACTATTCCCCATGTTTTTTTCGAGTGCCCCTTCACTAAGTCCATCTGGAGTCGTCTCAAGCAGCATTATGGGCTGGTGAACTTCTCTTGGCAGTCCGTGCTTTGCTTGTTCGATGCCTCTACCGGCGAACCATACAAATTGAATCTAGTCATCACTATTTCTTTCATCAACCGGGAATTGTGGATGGCACGGTTGGATAGACATCGTGGTATCGACCACCCGCCATCGATCGTTTGGAAAACCGTGGCACTCCACCTGAGATCCTTTCTCCTTCTGGAGTGGTCTAGGCTAGGCCCGTCAGCATTCAGATGGCGCTCGGTCATCATAGGTGACTGTACTTTCCATCTCGCCTTCCCGATTGAATTTTAATGGTTCGCCGGATAGCGAAGGAGTCTTGCATTGAGGCGTTTGCACAGATGTAACAGTCCCCTAGGACTACACGAACCATCTGAGGCATGTGCGCCTGGCACATAATCAAGATCCGTCTGCCTCAGCTCCAACAGCCTCTGCTATCTTCCATGAACACAAGCAAATGTTTTAAAACAACAGTTGCTTTCGGACTCAGTTTTTAGTGCCTCATTGTTTGATTGTTTCTGGCTTTGTGATGTTTTCGGAGAGCGTCCCCCCCAGGCAACCCCCTGGACAGGCCATGCACGACCTCCCCCACTTGTGATTTTATTTTTCTTGAGCCCATGGACTGCATGGTCTTGGTTGTGACAGACGGTTCCTACCCCGTCTGTGATATCATGAAGGCATTCTATACCAAAACTGTCATACTTCCGACTTTGGCATCAAGCAATCCCGCTGTCTTGGTCTTGCAGAACTCTCCTTTACCGAATCGAGAATGCTTTGTCGGCGGGCCAAGAAGTTCCTGTCGGCGGGCCAAAAAGTTCCTGTCGGCGGGCGTCGTCTTCAGTCCAGTCTGCGTGCGGACGGCCTTCCGTATGCCTACTACATTAACGCCTAGAATCTTCGTGGGCCTTTTCTTGTGCAAGTATTCCACAACATCTTGGCAGACCCGTCTTCCATCACGCCGGAATTCACCATCGGAAAGATCATCCTCCTTACCAAAACTCCAAATTCAGAATATGTGGCCCGTTGGAGACCTATAACTCTTCTTAACACAGATTATAAGATCTTCAATAGAGTGCTACAAAATAGATTCAAAATATTCGCCACTGAGTTCTTCGACCCCAGACAGTCCTGCTCTATTCCATCTCACAGAATTACCGACAAACTTATCATGATCTGCTGGGTCATGGAGGAAGCCAGAATTCGCCAACAATCTTTGGCCCTGCTAAGCCTCGAATCACATCCATCTGTTCGACATATTTCACCATCTTCGTCTTCGAATTTTTCCTGACATCATAGCTGCACTGTACGCCATGGCTGCCGTTTCTGTCTATTAATGGCCCTATTTGGTTGGATATCACAACATCCTGTGTCAGCTTCCATCTGCTCAGCGTGTATGCCCCAAGTCATCATGTAGAGAAACGAATATTTTTCAACGACTTGGACTGCTTTTTTGTGTTCGTCCCCCTCGTTGGTGATTGCTGGAGATTTCAACTGTCATCCAGATGGCAACAACAACTTCTCATCTGGGCACACATACATATGTGACAGTAGAACGCATTATTTGACCTATGGAGAAACCTGCCATGAAACAGTCGCCCTGGGTTCACTTACCACCAAGAATCAAACTTCTCCTTCCGTCTAAATCTTTTTCTGGTTTATCATGCGTTTGTTGATGCCCCTGAAACCATGGACGTCTTCCCATGCTCCTTCTCGGACCACTGTACCATCATGTGGGCTCTGGTAGCCTCCAGCGTCTCCGACATCTTCAGGGAACGCTACAGAGCCCCATCGTTGCTGGTTCATGAACGTTTCTCAATAAGACCTACGCGGGATCGTTCGTTCAATTCTTGAACATCATCCCCATGGATTGCCTCCGATTCCCAGCTTCGTGGCTACTTCTGAAACCGAAGACCAGACGATTGGGATCAACGAGACCAGAATTCGTCGCCACTGCCTTCTTATGCTGCAAGATATCCTAAGACGCCTCCAAAACTCCATCCACCGAGAGGAGTTTAATGGCGACATTCGTCAAGGGAAAAACGAAATCAACGTCCTGACATTCGTCTTTCCACTTCGATGTTTGTCAGGGAGCAGTTTATCAAAACCATCGTTATTCCTCTGCTAACGTCAAAATGTCTCTTCACCTTGCCATCCATCAAGACCATCAAATGGTTCATCGTGATATAGTAAACTTTGTGTGGAGGTCCGGCATCACTCGTCACCCGATATTCCAGACAACTGACATCTTTCGTCTGCATCCAGAATATCCGCGGGCAGCAATTCTGAAGGCACTAAAATCAATTGCCTTTGAAAGAACAATCTTCAGCGTTCAGTGGCGGAAAGCGGTGAGATCTGCTGGATGCTTATTTTGTGAGTTAATAGAGACTATCCCCCATAGGCCTTTCGAGTGCCGGTTCGTGCTGTCCATCCGGAGTCGTCTCGAGCAGTATTACAGGCTGGCGAATTTTTCTTACCGATCTGTTCACTACTTGTTCGATACTTCCACCGGCGAACCATACAAGCTGGACCTAGCCGTCATGATAGCCTTCATCGTCCGAGAAAAGTGGATAGCACGGTTTGACAGAGTTCGTAGGATTGATCACCCGCCAACGACTCTTTGAGAACCGTGGTACTCCATCTGAGATCCTTTCTCCTTTCGGAACGGTGCTTTTCGTTGTCCGTACCTTTCCTCTCACCTTCCCGATTGATTCTAATGGTTCGCCAGATAGCGAACGAGCCTTGTACTGAGGCGTCCGCTCAACAGCTCGCTCTCTGGCAGCTACTATAAGAAGTCGGATCTTCATCTAGTTTCCATCATGCAGGGCACTGATTAATAAGATAAGCAGGTAATATGTGAGAAACGTCGAGATGGACACAGTGACTCTTTGTTCCCTGTAACTCGAGTTTTTTCCTCGGTATACTTCTTTTGCAATGGACCTGATGGACACTAAAGATTAGAAAACGTCAGTGGTGGCGAGTGATATTCTAATATGCGGTAAAACATCTCCTGGTCCAAGTTGTCAATTTCAAGGATGAACTCTTCTCCGTTTGGTAGAGCCTTTATTTTCTGTTCTGAACTTAATCTGTGACTGCAACCAACATCGTGTAAGTTTAATTTTAAAGGAAAATTACCTAAAGTCATGATTCTTTTTTATTTGGCCCTTATACCCTTTTAAAAATTGAGATTTTCTTATCAAAATTTTTTTCATAAAATTTAAATCTTATTATTGGGTCGGAAAAGTTAAAACTTTTTGGTTTCTTTTCCGATGGAAGAGGGAGGGCCCTGAAGTAGTCATCAAGTCTTGGTGGCGAGCAGCAAAGTATCTTACGTAATTATTGGGTTGTTTCGTAAGTATTGGCCGATTTTGCTTAGGTTACTTTGCATGAGCCATACGGTGCTAACATTACAGCAGGAACTACAACTGTCTTTAAAATAAGTAAGACTAGACTAGATGTTTCTCCAGTAGTTGCACGAGTAGCAGTGCAGACTTTAACGTCATAGACCTCCAGAAATGTGGTGCATTTTAAATTTCTGCTACGGGAACAAATGATCAACAGTAAAGCACTGTATAAAGAAAGTATGGACATTTCGTGCCAGGCAGCCATTTTGATGCCTATTTCGATACGATGATTCCCTCTTTTTTGCAGCAAATTCAAACATCAGAATCACATTCCTCTCTAACTTTTGTCAAAAAGGAATTGTTCAATCTGCA
>JAHWFO010042181.1:2698744-2751296 GCA_023313115.1 Rhysida immarginata | reverse complement strand
GTTTATCAACGTTTCGTCTATTTTTTTCTTTTTTTGTTTTTGTTTTGATTATTGTAGATTTGTGTTTTTTTTTTAAGATCTTTAAGAACCCCTTTTCTCTCAATGAGAATCACATTTGAAAGTAATAATACACCTTTATTTTGAGGTAAAATGTTTAACATTTTTTTCTCTCTAAAATTATAATTTTCTAGTTCTTTTGACGTCAAAGTGCTAAAATTTAAATAGTTATGTTTACTTTTGTGCCTTCAATAACAATCATTCTTTTATGAACTTTAAGAAATGTAATTCTTGTATAATAAACCCATTGAAGTTTTTGGTAAACCTGATAAAACTCCCTGGTGTTTTTACTTTTTTTCCCCCTCTATTTTTGCCAATCAATTGAACCTGGGTACATTTTTTAATGTTTCTTTAATTTTGCGGACACACGACAAAGTAATAAATATAATGATATTCTAATGTTCTTATAGTGGTCTGATCATTTTTTTAGTATAAGAGATAGCGAGCCAGGTTTTGTTTCAAATTTCAAAATAAAAGAGCACTCATAACATACACTTATTTCGTGAAATGACTTTCCACTATGTAGGCAAATGAAAGTTACAATTTAAAGATTTAGTTATATCATACATAAGAGGCGTGTTCAAATGAAACTAGTTAGAGTCAAGTATGTGCTTAAGAAGGCAGGGAAGAAGAAACACAATAGAAAGAGTAGTACTGTACACGCGTTTTTCAATTACGAAAATCCCCATATAAAAAAAACAACAACAACAAAAACAAACAAACAAGGAAAACAATTGGTACGGGTGGGCTCGCTTGATTTTTGGATTTTTTGCTTTATCGAGTATTTTGAAATATTCTTATTGAAACCCGTCAGTTTGAAATTTTTTTATGCCGGTCTTATAATACAGTGTTTCAAAAGTTCCCGTACAGCCCCTTCTGTATGTAGTGAAAGCCTAACCTATGACAGCAGGAGCAATGTTAGGCCAACCACTAAAATAAACCGTGTGCTGAAATAAATTACAATGTTTGGAAATCGAAATCGTTTCATCAGAGTCGAAAGAGTACTTGTTGAAGGTTTCGGGCAATCAGGATGTCGGGCATGGAATTCGTCGGCAGCATTGTGCAACGTCAAATCCCCTCTCGCGCAAAGGAGAACCATCTCTGCTCGTTCTTGCATACTGTATTTCATTTGTTTGTTTTCACGCAATAAACGCTTTTTAAACTGTTACTGTGACTGTGCCAGTATAAGCTTTATACCATATATCGTAGGTTTTATAAATAAAACTTCCAGTATTTTTTACTTTAACCTTTTATTTCACTCTCATAGGTATTCGCGTATTTGCATTTATGTAAAATAAATAGCGGGATTCGTAACGACTGGAAGCATCCATTAATTGAAAAAAAAAAGATGTTGAGACAGTGGCTCCTGTTTACCAGCCCTTCAAGCATACCTGCACAACAGTACGTTATGCAGGGAAAGTCATCTGCGTTCGGGAACTTTTGAAACACACGGTATAACATTCACTTATTTTACTTATTGGCTGCCGCAGTCAATGCTTTATTGGCTAGCTGTTACATTTTCTTTATATCAAAAGTAAGGAATGAATCAGGGGATTTGAAACCACAATAAAAATCATGGGATATGTGGATACTTTTGGCAGGGCACTGTATACTGATGCTACACAAGAAAGTTCTGTAACATAGTGGGTCAGATCGCAAAGGCGGGAACAATTGTAAGAGACATCATTGTCAAGTGAAAATTTCAAGGAATAACCACTGAAACCGCGAAGTGGTAGGCCATGAAGACGACAGGCTGAAATTATTGAGTACAAGCACGAGTGACAAGATGCAATCGGAAGTCTTCAGCTGAAACAATTGCTTGAGTTCCGAAAGTCCACTTCAAGTATTGCCAATACAATTCGCCGAGAATTGAGGACCCTAGGTTTCCATGACCGTGCTGCTTCTCATAAGCTCTACTTCAGCAGAGTCAATGCGAAGCGACGTTTATAATGGTTTGCAATTCAGCGAAATTGGATCACGGAACAATGGAAACCTGTCTTATGAACCAACAAACCTCGGTACACACTGTGGCAATCAGATGGTAGAATTTGGGTTTGGAGGATGCTCGAAGAACGCTTCAAGCTTGGTGTGGTACTCATTGTAAATTAAGGGGGCAGGCAGTGTCTAGGTATGGGGTCACTCATTATTTGGATTGGACCAACTGGTTTCAATAACAAGGACTATGACGCCTGCAACTTTTGGACAATTCTGCATTGCCAACATTCTGACAACAGCTTGATAATTCACCATTCGTATACAGACATAATGCTCTTTGTCACAAAGCAATTTGTGCAGAAATGAATTGAGGGGACGGGGGTTGATGAAATGGACTGGCATGCACAAAGCTCGGATATAAATCGCACTGAACGAAGGTAAGAAATAGAAGAAAACTCTATCGATGAGAACTCCTGACGCTATCTACCAAAAACTGGTGGAAAAGTAGATGTTGTAATAAAAGCAAAGGAAGGTTAAAATCAAATTAATTAACGTGAAATCATCGTTGCAGCGTAAAAATATAAGTATCAAGAAATTATGGATCACTCTTTTTATGCTTAAAAACCTAAATTCGACCTTAAATCACTTCAATTAAGGGTGATACTTATAAAATGGCAAAAATATCAGAGATCTATTTGTATATTTGAAATGGATCGCAAAAATGACCTAAGTGACCGAGACAAGGCAGTGGTGTAAGTTTAGGCCATAGAAAAGCTAATAATAACTGAAGAACTGTTATACAAAATAATTTATTTACGGTTTATTAAACTTTTATGTGGATAAGAGGTAGCGTTTTCTTTTTTGTGATTATATTCATCCACAGTCACTCGGTTTCTCCAAAACAATTTAAATACCATCTTAACTTTCTTTGCACTTACAACGGCATTTTACACTTTCCATACAAACGCATCATCCACTGTGAAGATTATTGCAACATTCATATTTCTGAAAAATAGGGCTTTTATTTAAAAAAAAAAAAAAAAGTTTTATGCAAAGTTACATCCACAATGACTTTTCGTTCAAACTATTATTTACGTCTCACGAGTAAGTTGTTTTCAGAAGTAAAATGCCAGACTCAATAGCTTTGGTCTCGTTCTCTGTTCTACACTGCTCAAAAGAATTTGGGGAACACTTCTGAAAACATTTGTAAAATCTCAAAATTAAGACTTCCGATAAAATATTTCATAGTGTTTTGATAAATTAGATGTGGTCTATTGAAATCACTGGGTGTTTTTTCAGATTTCTCTTTTTTCCGTGAGTTTAAAGTGAAAATGCCAGAGACCCCTTAACAAAAGAATGGTCATAACGATATGACAAAGGTCACATGGTCTTCAAACAGCATTAATTTGCATGTTAAAGCTCAGAGACAGTATTCGGACGTTTAAGACGTTTAATTGAGACAAAATGAGACATCTCAAGCTGGAGGAAGTTGCGAAAGTTGTTACGCTGCTCCAAGAAGGCTACTCAATCAGGTCCGTCGCCAGACTGCTTCAAGTGTCACTTTCAGTGATCCATCGTTCACGGAATCGTTTCCAACAGATTGGTCGTTATTCGCGAAGGGCTGGACAAGGACGCAGACGCATAACGACAACAATGCAGGACCGATATCTTCAAACTTCTGCTCTTCGCCGACGAACAGCAACTGCTAGAGACTTGCAAAACGACCTGCGTGCGGCATCTGGAGTGGTTGTTTCTGGCCAAACAGTCAGAAACAGACTACGGGAAGGTGGTTGTAGAGCCAGAAGGCTGACTCGTATACTTCATCTCACGCGCCGACACAAAGAAATCCGATGTCGGTTTGCCCAACAACACATCAACTGGCAGCTGCGTCAGTGGCGGTCTGTTCTCTTTACAGACGAGTCCAGATTTCGCCTAACTCGTTGTGATGGACGCCAGTGTGTGTGGAGACGCTCTGGAGAGCGCTTTGCAGAAGCAACAATGCAACAGACAGATAGTTTTTTTTTGGGGGGGGGGGGATCTCTATCGACAGCCATACTGATCTCGTTGTTGTCCCAGGACGTCTCAATGCTGAAGTCTACATCAGGGACATTCTGGAAGATCACGTAGTGCCTGCTGCTTGTGTTCTGGGCCCTGATTTTGTTCTTATGCAGAATAATGCTCGTCCGCATATGGCACGTTCCACTTAGAATTTCTCCAAGAACGGAGCATTCCAACATTGGACTGGCCAGCAACGAGTCCGGACATTAATCGGATCGAGCACATGTGGGACATGCTTGAAAGACGCATAAGGCAACGTCCACAATCACTGCGCGACCTTTCGCAGGTACTCATTGAAGAATGGAAGAACATTCCTCAAGCAAACATCCGTCCACTTGTGCGGACCATGCATCGCAAATGCGCAGAGGTCCTTCGAGCTAGTTGAGGGAATACAATTTACTAGAGAACACTTCAAGGGTAGACGTGTATCCAGAGATGTCTTGAGACCACTTCTTGAGAACAGTTTTTTCACTTTAGTTTCACGAGGGGTTACGGGTGTCATTTGTTTTTTCGAAAGATGCTTGGAAAACTAAGCCATGCACGTGTTTATTTGTTGAATAAATTGAGATCGTTTCATATGTGTATAGGGTTGTACGGATATTTTCATTCATTTAAATAACATAGTCGTTCTATATTGTGTTCCCCTAATTCTTTTGAGCACAATAAATAATAATAATCAAGATGGATTGGAAACAGTTTAAACTATGTACCGTGGACAGAGAAGAGCAAGATAATAATAATCATCAAGATCTTAGCTTCGTCTTCTCTTGCCACGGTATCTTCTATGCTTCTCTTACCGTGGCAAGAGAAGAGGAAGCTAAACAGACTAGACCAGATTGAAAGAGTCACGATGCTGTTTCCCAGTCAGAGGACAAACTATCTTACTACGCAATAGTGTTTCTCGAATACAACACGACATGAAACAAAAAATAATAATAAAACCAGAAGAATACCACTCAGCTGTGGCCATTTGCAACTCAGTAAATGTTTATCTTACTGTTTGGGAAGTTAATAGCTGGAAATCATGATTGCTTCAAATAGTTGAAATCACTACAAAACGTGAGCTTCTCTTCAAATTACCAAAAGGGTTGTTGTGACCAGGATTGTTAGAAGAATGGAAAGTTAATAACAGCTGGGTCATTCCACGTCAATTCAAGCAGAAGTTTTATAGTTTTGGCACTTGACCTCTCGGATTTTAATGAAATTTGGTATATGTAATTGTCCTAGGGAGTTGGTAATGAATACCAAGTATTGTTATTTTATTTTTCATTTTTATGAAAGTTACGGACATTTAAAATTTTCGAAATTTGAGTGGGGGCCTTATCTATAAAGTACAGTAACTTCGGTTGTATTTTACTTAGAAAAATGTGATTGGTGACATATGAAAGCTCTTTAACTGTAGATTCTATATGAATTTTTTAAAGTTATATTACGCATGCGTAAATATTTGAATTTAATAAAAATATTTTATTTATGCAAATTTCTCAAATGGTGGGTATTTTTTTTTTAGTTAAAAAACTATTAATATCTTACACATTCTTTCATAAAAACAATATAAAAAATTCAAAACTGTGTTTTGCTCCGTTCTGAAGATATTAATTTTTAAAGCTTGAGCTCCAAGCAACAATACATCCGTTTGTATGTTACAGTTCTTCAGATGGACAAGGCATCATAAGAAATATAAATTTTGTGGTAATATCCGATTGTCTTAAACATTCTACAGCTGTTTTTTATTCCTTTCAATGTGAAGTCATTAAGTTTTTAAAGGAAAATTCATTAAATGTAGAGAAGATACGAGGGTTGATCGAAAAGTAATGCCTCCATGGCTGTAATTTTTATATTTGTTAACCCATTTTCAAAATTTTTTTTTTGTATTTGATACTGATACTGTATATAATGCACTATTCACTTTTCGACATTATCCCCATCCATTTCCATGCACTGAACCAACGTGTGACCACTCGGGTGAACCCGTCGGAGAGGAAGTCCGGAGATGTTGTCGACACCACGATTGAATGGCAGCTTTGGACCATCTTCTGCAGCACGATAACGCTCAACCGCAAACAATCGCCACACACTAGAGGTGTTGCAGCGCCTACAGTTCAAAGATGAAAGATCTTGCACCTTGCGACTTTCACCACTTCCTAAAGAAGAAAAGCACCATAAGGGACATTCAATCCCTGATGACGAGATAAAAGAGCAGTTGCACGTTGTGAAACACTCTGCTCAATATGGCTGGTGAGATTTGCTGAACTTCGTTGTGATTTCCTCCTTCAGCTCAGGCAAAGTGTGCGAATTGTTTGCATACACTTTACCTTTCAAGGCACCCCAAAGGAAGAAATCGAGAGGTGTGTGGTCCAGCGAGCGTGCAGGCCAGATGCCATGCGAGATGATTCGCTCAGCAAAGACGTCCTGCAGAAAGTGCATTGATGTGCGTGCTGTACACGTTTCCATGCACTACTGCACACTAACTTTTGAACTAATGAAGCCTGTATCAACTTTAGCTGCCTCTGCAATTCATCTCGTCCTACAGGGTAACTCAGAAGTGACTGACTCTGAGGAAGTGTACTTTCTTTATTACTAACAATTCGACATCATAATGCAAATTTATATTTTCTTACTAAATTATCTTCTTATTTAACAGGTGCTCTTAATTTTCTGACTTCTGAAAAAAAAAATCTGAAGTTCTAAGAAACATTTTTCCTATTAATATAATTAATCAAACGTAAATAAATGAATGGTCCCAAGGTTGCACGCTTTCTCTTCCCTACTACCTGACTCCCGCTGCTTGGAGGTCAAGCTTTAAAAATTAATATTCTTCAAAACGGAGCAAAACACAGTTTTGAATTTTTTGTATTGTTTTTCTGAAAGTATACATAAGATATTAGTAATTTTTTAACGAAAAAAAAATACCCATCATTTGAGAAATTTGCATAAATAAAATATTTTTATTAAATTCAAATATTTACGCATGCGTAATATAATTTTAAAAATTTCATATAGAATCTACAGTTAAAAAGCTTTCATATGTCACCAATCACATCTTTCTAAGTAAAATACAACCGAAGTTACAGTACTTCATAGATAAGGTCCCCTCTCTAATTTCGAAAATTTTAAATGTCCGTAACTTGCAAAAAAAAAAAAAAAAAAAAAAAAATTTTCATATATATATTTGGCATTCATTATCAACTCCCAAGGGCAATTGTATATACCAAATTTCATTAAAATCCGAGAGGTCAGTGCCAATGCCTGCCTGAACTGACATGGAATGACCCAGCTGCAACAAGGAAGAAAATGTTAGCAACAACTTTGACAAAGAAATCACTTTTAAAACAAACATGCGAGACGGTAGTTCTAACCTTTCTACCACATTGCCTTCAGCGTGCAGAGTTGCAAGAAATCGTAGAACTGTTGAGCAAAACGTATGATGGCTAGTGGAAAAAAATTCTCAAACTCCAGCTTTATAATCAGTTTATTTTTTCAGATACAGCTGAGAAATGCTAACATTTTTCCTCATGAAGACTGTGATTGCATAACATTGAAAAATCAGCCAATAGAGTTTGAAAATGTTCATTATGTTCAAAATTCAAATTACCACAGAATTCTTACTTGAAGAGAATTTTAAAAATAAAATTAAAAAATTTGAAGTGTTGTGTGGAATTGCCTGTGTAGCACCAAAAAACATCTGAGACATGAAAAGCTGGATATACCTTATACAGTATATGCGAATACTATGCGGATATATTTTTCAAAATTTGTATGCGTGCATTATTTGAGTTGAGATTGGTACCTCTACACTACTCGCGAAAGAGAAGCTCCATATAATATAAGGCAGTCACTGATAGAAGGTGCCAAGAGTATTGGTAATCGCGCTGCAAGAAGGAAAGCTACAAGTGAAAGCTGTATTCGCGACTGGCGAAAAACAAAGCGAGTTTCAAGCAAATCAATAGTAATCGCCAGGCATTTCGCGGTCAAAAAGCGAGATTTACGGACATTGAGAACGGGTGTGCAATTACATCGAGGATAAAGAACAATTTGGATGTACGAAATGTGCCAGATAAAGGCTTTGAGTAGGATTCATGTTTTATAAATAAAACCCAAAAATTAACAAAAAAACCTTTTCCCATAATTTCCTAACTTGCGATGCACGGATTATTTGCTTATAAACAGTATTTCTCAATTTTGGCGTTGAGAATGAAGGCATAGCCTTCAAAATATACGGGGGTGTCTCATCTAAAGTGAACCAACAGCCAAATTCTAAAATACAAATCTGACAAGAATACTTTCAATGGAAGAATTATTGTACTTTTATGTGAAGGATTTTTACATGTATTCCATTTCCATAAAAACCGACGTCATTTTTGAATATGGAACTTTGAAATGTACAACAACATTTAAAGAATATTTTATTTTTTTGTTTTTTTCAAATGATCCAACCATTTAGGAGATGGGGGCACAAAGTGTGGAACTTTTAAAATTTTGAACCCAATTTTATCGATGAAGATAGATTCCTATTCTACATTTTGAAATCCTGACTTCGGATTCTTAAAGACCATCAGTTTGTATTTCAGAAGATAGCTATTTTTCATTTTAGGTGAGACCCCCTGTATATCCTACATTTCATATCTTGGATGTTTTTATGTGGTTAGAGGTTTTTCCTTTCTATACAAGAAATAGATTTTTTCTTCTTGAAAAATATTTTGTTTCTGTCATTAGATAGGCATTAAAGATAGTAATTTGTATTTACCAAATTGCAAGCTTTTTATCATGAAATTGATTACAAAACTATGTGAATTAAAGAAATAAACCAATGTAGGTCAAAAAAATAAAATTTAATACCTGTTTGATCATAACAAATCATATCCACAAAAAAAAAAGTTGCATTTTTTTTTAATGCAAAACAAATTACATCCATATTTTGATGCAAAATAAGTTATATCCAAATTACCATTTAAAATATTTGCTTCCTGCAAAAACCCTTTTAATATGAATTTAGAGACTACGCCCACGAAGCATAAAATCTATGCCTTAAATAATTTTGTACAAGCTTTACGGCCTTACCCAAAATTAACAAAAGATGGATATAACTTGTTTTGCATAACAACTCGTCAATTAGTTTGTGCATAATCTAGATTTAGGTTGTCCTGTTTGTTACAACAAGATAAACATTTTAAAAAAATTTTTAATTATTTGAAAAGTGATGAGAAAAATGGGATTTACCTAACTGTTTAATGTGTAAATTATATTCAACAGATTGTATTCTCTAAAAATTGTAATAAACATTTTTTTTTTTTTTTTTTACATATTTACTTGGAGATGCATTGAATTAGAGCATTTTTACTTTAGAGCAATAACCATATATATTTTATTTAATATAAATAACATCTGAGGCTGATGCCAAACATCAATGTTTTGATTTTAAAGACATAATTTATATATAGAAATAGTCATTTAAGAATCAAAATGGTACTCCCATAGTAAAATGCAAATTTTATTAGTATATTAATTTATATGTGACAAGTGTTTTATCAGTTCAAGAAAAAGCAATGAAATTCATAACGATTACAGATTAATAGATACAAAATTTTATCTTAAGTGTGTGCGTGTGTAGTTATAGAAAGTGTTTGTATTGGTTGGTGTTGGTTCGTGTGTATGTGAGATGTATGTGTGTGTGTGTTTGTGTGTGTGTGTGTGCGTGTGTGTGTGAAGATATTGCAGCTGCTGTTATGTTAATACAGTGTGAACAAACTACACAGATAACAAGTAAGATATAAAAACTTAAATGTTTATTTCTACAATGGTATTGTGACATTTTAAAACCTCCATAAAAATCATAAAGAATAGGTACTGCTTTATGAAAGCTTAACAAAACCTTAGGACATTTTCACTTTTCGTTATATTACATGAAAATTAAGTTCCTTTCACGCACATCCTTCCCGGTACCCCTAAAAATCAAAAAGGTTTATGCAAAATTCAAGTAAATCCCTTTTGAAGCCTAATTATCTATTAAAATAATTTTTAATAATTAGGTTCAGAACTAGCAACAAGAAATTTTCCAAAGGAATCATATGGAATCTGTAGTAGTATGAATACTTTTTTTTTTTTTTTAATTTCTTTCCTCTACAGTTCAACCATGAACTACTATTGTAATTTACATATTAACAGTCCATGTAAATCTTTAAAAACTAATGCATATCTGCAACACCTAAAAATTTCATATGGAAACAAAATGTGTACATGCACACAACAATAGACTATAACACATAATAATTACAATTTCCCACAAAAATGGAGCTATGAAATTTTTTTAACTTGTTTAATCACTTCAGATTGTTATGATCTAGAGGGCTAGAGCATGTCTTGTTCTACAGAATAGAAATAACTCCAAATTGCAGATTTTCCCCCTAATGTCGTTGTAGTTTTATTTTATTTTTTCTTTTTTTCTTCTTTTTTTTTAATCTTTAATCACACACAAGAGTATTATGTAAAATAGTGATCAATTATATGTTGATTTTGACTTGTGCAAATCACAAGTCAAAATTTATTAACACTGAAAGACTCCCTCAAGCAGGGCCAGTGTTCACCTCATGCAGGTGTTGGTTTGGTCCATCGTATTGCTAAAGAGATGAACACATTTAAAAATAGGATTCAAAATTAAAAAAAAAAAAAAAAAAAAAAATGAAAAATGAAATGGCATTTCAACATCAACAACTCCAACCAAGCAATGAATTGAAATTATGTGAAAGATAGAAAAGGAGAGGGAAGGAAACAATGAAAGGAATAGAGTAATGGAAATTAGAGAAAAAGTTTTTTCATGTTACATTCTTGTTGTTCATTTTATGAAATGAGTTGAAGGGCATGATTATTTATTAATAGAAAAGTCCCGTATCTGGGATGCTTGGCTGGATATTATAAAAATCATAGGCTGGTGTTTTTTGCAACAGCCTTTCAACAATTTATTTTACTATCATTTACAAAGAGTTTCAAAAAATAGAATTTTTTTAGTGAATTAAACATGTTGATGCACCACCAGCAGCGGCACAATCTGAACAACAGTCCTGCAATTGAGTAAGGGAAGGAAAAAAAAATTAAAAACAACTATATTAAGATTATTTTACACAATGATACATAAAAAAAACAGTAGCCAAAGAGCCCAGTATTTCCAAATATGATTTATTAAATAAAATAAATAAAAAAAATTAAAAAAATGAATGTATACAACAATGTGAAAAAAAAATAAAGCATGATGGAAGAAGAGAAAAAACGAGCAAAGCGATGAGGGAGGCAACTTAATTACCACTGTAATAAAATAATATACATCAATTAAGATCAGATATATCACATGGATAAGATGGTAAGTGCTTACATTAACAAAAAAAAAAAAAAGTGATCTTTGTTTAGGTGAAACATTCATAATCACTCTCCCCTCACATTTAAGGGTTCAATATTTTTCTTTTTCATTTTCTTTAATATTTTTTTCAATTATTTTTTTACAATATTTTACAATGATCATCTATAAACAATGCTTTGAAAATCAAGCTTATGAATGCCTTACAGCAATAAAATATGACAAGAGTAACTCTGCAGCTGTAAGACATTGCGTTGAAGCTGTAAGACTTTCATGAAATGGTTGTTTAATCGTGCAACAGTTCTATATGAACATTTCCTCTTTTGTCTCTGTGTGTACATATGTGTGCATGTGTGGATGTGGTGGTTAATGATGGGTGGGTTTATGTTTATGGAGGAACTTGATATATGTTAAATCACATTTTTTCAACCAAAGTCTTAGAGCTGGATTAAAAAATGTAAAATTTTTAGAACAATGAATATTAAGTAGAATTTTAAAGAGAAATTTCACATACATTTTCTTAAGTGCATTCTTTTTTTTTTTTTCTTGCTGTACAAAACATCATTTGCATATTCCATACAACAGTAATATCAACAAGATCTTAAGAGGTAAAGTTTCAGTACATGACAAATAAATAAATGCACTAGAAGTCTGAAGAAAAATTAGACCACACATTTTATTACATATGATACAATCAGCATAATTGCTCAAGACACTGCCTTAATTAAGAGATCTTATCCAATTTGTTAAAAGATGTTAATGAATTTGACTACTTGTCCAATGGAACTTTTAGTGAAGTATCCCTCACATTATGCTAGTGCTAAAGAGAAGGGTCCTATCAGCAAACTATTCCATATGTTCAAACAAATAGATAAATAATATATCAGAATCTAATTTTAGCTGCACTTCTCAAAAGAAAAATAAAGAAAAAGAAAAAAACTAAAAATTTTTTTTTTAATGATAATTAACTTCTTACATTGTATGAAACTGATAGGAACTACATAAAATTAGGTTTATTTGTGGATATTTTCCCCTTGCAGAGTACTTCATCATCACATGTCAACAACCTAAATAAGAAAAAAAAAATGCTCACACTGTGCAGGCATCTAATAATCAAGGCAGGCAACATTTGCCCTGATTGGAATTAAGGCACACCATTATTGTAGCTAGAATGAATAAGCTGATATGAGGAGCACCAGAAAAGTACTGTACCCAGCTAAATGATTAGAATGAATGGTATAGTTTGCTGAGAGTTCCGACTATTAACTTCACAATGAAACCATCTTCAATAAAAATAAGAGGGGGGAGGAAATGTAGAATAGGCAATGAATATGTAGGAGATTTCATTTAGAAGCAATTATTATGAATGATAAAAAAACAGCAATGTAAAAGCTGTTCATTACAAATCTGCTTTTACAACAGTTCTCCCTCTCAACCCTTGGTCTACTTTTATTATTTTTTGTTAACTATGCAAAGTACTTTTTTTCCACCAAAAATAACTTAACATACCTTACTCCTGCAGAATTTCATATCATCATCAAACCAAGTCCCTGAGAACAAACATGCAAAAATAACAATAAATATAATTTTTTTAAAAAAAAATCATATACAACTTTATTTCCAGTGGAATTTTCAAGTACTATTTGCCTCAAAATGCAACCGCTTAACACATTGCACATCTTGCAGGAGATAGGTAAAATGATGAGTTGTAATCTTGTATGAATCCCAATACATCAGATGCTCATAGGGCTGTACAATGGCTTTGCTCACTCCACCACTCAATATTGTTTGTCAAGATTTGAACTAAGCAATAACAAATACCCATGTCGGTGCAACAGTTAAACACCACCACATTATTATTGTTTAATTCACTAAAAAAATGGCAGTTACTGGCAACAGTGGTGATGATTAAAATTACATCGGTGTCAGCGAGATGGGCAATGAACGAGCAAATTTAAAATTTGCTCCCTTTTCCCTGGCTAAGAACTCTATGGTTGAATAAAATTGCACCCATGCTGTACTTTCTGCATTCAACTCATTCCCTAAAACTTATGATGCACCAATCAAGTAGTTTAAGAAGTCATACAGGTAATACTGTTACATATGCAAGCAGTCATACAAGATGAAAGATTAAGGGTCAAGTTTAGGAGATGGTTGGGTAAAAGCCTGCTGACCACCACAGACAGATAACTGTCAACAAAGAGTGAGCAAAGCACTGTAGGTGGTGGTAGCACTGCAGACCAGGGCTGAAGGGAGGGTGCAGTATTTAGAGTGCCGTGGCCAGGGGTGGCGCAAGTAGTGCTGAACTCAGTCACTTTACACAGCTGTCTCAATGCTCTGACTGTGATTAGAAGCACCATCCTGGTTTTCAGCATTCTCATTGTCAGCATATTCAATGGAGGAAGATTGGGAGAGTCGTTTAGAAAGGGAAGCCTGTTTTTGGAGGGCACTTTGCACTGAGGGATTACTACGATCGTAGCGCGAATCTAAGCCCATGCGGAAAGCATTAACTACACGGATCTGAAAACAGAAAAAAAAAAGAACTCAAATTGAGCTGTGTCATTAACAAGAAAATGCTTGCAAAAAAAAAAAGGAAACAATATATTTAAATTAAAAATAAAAATAAAATAAAATAAAACTAAAAAATGTATAAATGACAAAATTAAAATATTAACAAAAAATCAAATATTAATGATATATTTCTTAACTGCTTAATATTTCATGCATAGTAAATAAATATAAAGTACATTTCTATATTACTTATGATATAATTATGAAACCTAAGTTCGGAAGCTGATCACACCATGCAGTCTCAATTTAAGACTACATGCAGTGACTACAATTATCAAGCCATGCTAAAGTGAGCAACTGACCAACTATTAAGTCAGTTTTCACAATAAGCCACTCTTATAAAATAACAATCACATTTTAGGAGAAAGGGTTAGATATCTACAGATTTTTTGATCCTTGGTGAAATTTTACAGATAGTTTCAGAAGATGAACTAGTCTGAAGAAAAAAAGCTACCAACTTCCAATCTAAAAATAAAAAAAAAGTGAAAAGAAAAAAAAGATAACCATGATTCTTAAGAAGCAGACATCCCAACATTGCCAGTGAAAATTAATAACACAAGGCTAGGCCTGAGTCAGCATTCTTACCTTGACAAATGTATCTCTTAATGCAGTGTGAGCATACAAAATTTATTAGGCATTAACTAAAGCAGAATACAATTTTTAATGTGCCCTAATATAATGTTTGAAGTTTGTTTTCTAAACTAAACAGCTGATTAAAGCAAGACATCTTTAACATTCCTTGTTGATAGTATGAATCATTTAATAAAAAAAAAAAGCAATCTTTTTTTGAACATGCAATTGGCCAGTGAAAACAAATTAGAGAAAACAAATTTATTTATTTAATAATAAAGGATAGGAAGAAAATTCTTCAACAAGTGAGCACTCACACAACATGCAGCAAGCTGTACAAATATACTTAAAAATAAATATATAAATGAACTAAATGCTGAAGAAAGTAATAAGACAAAAAAAAAAAAAAAAAAAAAAAAAAAAAGAAAACAATGAAATACAAAAAATTAAAATAAAAAAATCAAAAAGAATGTATTGGCTAAAATGATGATTTGCAGGGGGGGAAAAAGGAAGAAGCACTCATACATATTAAAAAGTGGAAGTAAATTTAAAAGCAAAAAAAAAAAAAAAAGAAATGTAAGAATAAATATTCAATATTTGCTTACGATTTTATTTTCAAGTTCAAAATTATCAATACGAGTTTAAAAAAAATATTCCTTAAGAGAAAAAAAAAATTAATTATCATAAATCACTGATTTAAGAATTGCTAAGTCATCATTTTAGGCTTCAAAATCTAGGCAAATGTCAAAATTTTTATTAAACAGTGGGATTAGAAATAAAATGAAAATTAAAAGAGTAAATTATAAAAATAAACAATTATTCAGATTGAAGGGGGAATTAATAAAAGTTTTAAAGAGAAAGAAGGCCAATTGCCTGAAACGTGAGTTTAAAAAAATTAAAAGTAAACAAAGCATGGTGAAGTTGTTAACCATTGAATCCACAGCATTTGTGGAGGCAAATTTCAAGGTCTAAACTGAATGTTGAATAAAAGTGTAATTATAAACGTTTATTTAGTACGTTTTGATATTCAAATAACAATAGGGGGAAACTATCTTCATGCAAGCGTAATAATAACTATTGGAACACATAAATTTTAATAATTTAAGAAACAAAAAATTTAAGAAGCAATAACAGTGCAATAATATGTAAAGAGTAATACTAAAATTAGCAATGAAAATAAAACATCGATATCAAAAGCATATTGAAGATTAAAAAAAGGAACACATGTAATTATTTTCAAATTGATATAGGAAATCTAGACCACACGTTTAAATTGCAACAAAAGTAATTTTGCTTGTGGATTCAAAGGTATATGAAAAGACAAAAAGAACAGCAAGGCGGCTTACAGCTTGGTCTGTGGCACTCTTGCTGTAGGGCACGGGAATCAATCGATCCTGCAACTCACCGCCAATCACCTTCAAATAGCATAAAGTAAATGGGAGGTATAAAGTAAAGTTAAAAGTCTGAAAAATATGGGGATTAAAGTGCCAATACAAGGCTTGGAAGAAAAACTGCAGTGCCTAGGTTAAGTCAAATGTTTATATTCGACAGTAACATACATTTCAGAACACTCACACTTAATCTTTCATAAAGTTTGAAATCATTTTTGAAAAGATACTTTGAAATCAAAAAGTTAAAATAACCTTAAAATAAAGAAACAAAAGAAACCAAAACATAATAAACAACATAAATATCACAAGACAAAAAAAAAAAAAAAAAAAAAAAAAAAAAAGATTGAAGTGTATAGGTATTTGGGCAGTATTATCTGATAGGTAAAGAAAAAGACAGAACCAAGAATAAGTTGTTGAAAAATAGTTCCAACATGTATGAAGATGAAATTTACAAGAGGGATAAGAATAAGAAAAGATGATTTTTTTTTTTTTTTAAATATAATTTTACCCACACATTTTGGTGAAAGAAAAAACCAAGTGGGAATGAATCTAGATGGTGTCAGAAAGCTAACAACAAATGTTTTGTAAAAAATGGAAAGCAGAATAAACTTCGGATGTTCATATGTACTATAAAACATACGTCGATATGTTTTATGACACTTAAATCTCATTTCACACCCTTTAAGAGATACATGAGCAAGGCATTTGTTGCACTATCCCCATGAATTGTTAGCTTGCATAAAGCAAACCATCACCACAAGCATGATTGTCTAAATTCATTTCTATAGAAAGTGTACACAGAAGAGAGAAAGAAGTTTGTAAGTTGAAGAAACATTTATGAGGGTTGTTATTCAATAAAAAGAAAACATCTAAAATTGTTATCAGTAAAAGTGATGAGTATTTTTATATGTTTATGAAAAATGAAATACAGTTTTCTGACTGAATTATGTACCTCCACTTTCCAACTTTTTATATACATATATTTAAATCTTGGCAGTGAACTATATGCTCGTCTCATGTACTTTAACTGTCTGCTCCTGAGTACTATCATTACTACTTCTGATCGATGTATTGGAAGTTACTGCAGGAAAGCTTGAGGATAAAACAGAAGTGATAGTACTTGTGGTGGTTCCGTTATGTTGCGTCTGCCTTTCCATCAATGGCACAGTCTCAGAAGGAACATGTGGGTCGGAATCATTATTCGGGGGTGTGTACTCTGATTTCGTGTTCTGGCTGTTGGCAGAGTTCAGAGAATTTTTTGTGACTGCTAAATCATATGGATAGTCATTTGGGGATGGCGTTTTGACATCCTCATCAATAAAACTAATGTCTGATAGTGGTCTAGGCCCCGGATGGCTACGTGAGCTACGCAAACTGTGTAAGCTGTGTAAACTATGTATGCTACGTTTGTCCTCCATATCTTCCAGGGTGCTTCTAAATGCCCTGACTACTCGTAGCTGTGAAGGTGAAACACAGATAAAAACAAGAACATCAGTCTATTTCAAGCATTAGTACAGTGGATAAGTTTATAAAGTAACACAAATACTAGTCAAAATATTAAATTTGTGTAAACATAATAAGGAAACGGTCATTTCCAAAGCATGTATTCAAAGCATTCATATTAAAACCAAGAACCGAACATTATTTTAAAATAAAATTAACCTTTATATTGCAGAAACCAAAATGCTTATTGATCCTTTGAACCTGCCCCCTTCCTATCCCAAGATCTTGTAAATTTACTCTCAAAATTCTACATAAAAGATTAAAATTTTCAAACACGCACAAAAAACCATTAATCTCAATTCTGTATTTCTCTATGTAACTTCCATCTTATTATGATGAAATTATTTTATTTATAATTTATTCTAGAATGCCATTCTGTTAACTTTTTAATCTATTATAATTTTAATTTGTCAATTTATTCATGGCATTATCCCTTGTTCTTTTCTTTATACTGTTTTTGACCAATTGGAATTTGTTATGACAGTTAAATGAAGATGAAATTTAAATCACATATGTGTGACATTTCTTTCTTGTTTTTATGGCAATGCTTGCCTTAATTTGATAAACATTTTTCATCAAAGCTGCAGTACACGCAATGGGAATCCTGGAGCATCTGCCATTAATCCAACTTAATCTCCTTATCAACCTCAAAAAATGAGGTTTTATTAGGGCACTAATGCAATGAAAATTTTTTTTATTTATTTAATTAGCACCATTTATTCTAAAAGATGGAGCTGATCACCACTGATATGATCATAACTATTTAGAATCTATGTGCACAAAACATTCACGGTCTCGCCATATCTGGCAACACTTGTTAACGCAAAGATGTCGTTTAATCAGGTAAAAAAAAAAAAAAACAGTCATAGGTTTTATAATTAAGATATCCAATATTGCTTAGAGATTACCTAATCAATAAGGATGCTTGGAGTGAAGTAACATGTTAGCAATACAGTGCTCCTTTTCTTTTTAACTAAATGTATAACGTTTTTTGCAAACTTATAAGAGTTTGGAAATGCATGTGATGTGAACTTTATTATTGTTAAATACAATTGCAAAAGTAATGTCTATGTTCAACATATATCCTATGGGAACAACTTTCAAAGATATGCCTTATGAAACGATTAAAATTTTGGCATAGGGAATGCAACTTATCCAGAATTATTTTTATATAAAAGCTTCACAAATACGAGGGTTGGGGCATAAGTCATGGCAACTATTTTTTTTTCTCACAGCTAAAGGATGGTATCACAAAATGTCATATGTCTCGAGGAAACCGTTCATTCATAGTACAAGGTGATTATAATTAAAGTCCCTTTGTAAAAATGCTATAAAAAAACAACCATGAGTCCGAATGACTTCAAATTTGGACTGAGCATTCTTGAAGAAGGGGCATTTGATATGGATAAGAAAAAAAATAGTTCCAAAATTTATCACTAGATGGCGCTGTAAGCGGCATATTATGCCTAGGGACGACCTTGCCGTGGTGGATGGGCTTTGCACTAACAGTGCCACAACTGTTAAATGACTTGAAAGTCATGTTTTCCATCATCAAACCCGAAGCAATCATGTTCATTGACCGGTACAGTTGATTTTTTGCTAATACTGTACTGTATAATAAAAAAAAAATCATGTTTAACTTGTTTTAGTGCCAATTGCATTCCTTGACCAACTTTAATGTAAAAACATCATGCCATAAACAACTCATGCCAAAGCCGTCGTATTTCAATTCAAAATGTCACTTCTAGCTGAATCCGCTTCCGTTATGCCGCTTACAGCGCCATCTAGTGATAAATTTTGGAACTATTTTTTTCTTATCCCATATCAAATGCCCCTTCTTCAAGAATGCTCAGTCCAAATTTGAAGTCATTCGGACTCATGGTTGTTTTTTTATAGCATTTTTACAAAGGGACTTTAATTATAATCACCTTGTATATTTCCACAACACCAGATGGCTCTGTGATTTCCTTTTCTTGCATTGAGAACAATGTTAAATCAGTTCTTAGTCAACCGCCGTGCAGGATGGATGTAACCCGAGTTGAACAACGCTCGTATATCAATATGGCCGGTCTCCGCTGGCTTTGGTAAGAATTGGAGCACCCACTATACTCTCCGGACTTTTCTCAATGTGATTTTGACCTTATACGGACGATAAGGAACCATTACGTGGTAGACAGCTTCGGACACGAAAGGACATTGCAAATACGCGTATTGTGCAACAGGAGATGACCAGATTTCCACATGGTGAGAGAAATGGTGAAGCAGATGATATGGGCACCTGTCACATCGTTGGCAGCGTACTGTGAACGTTCAGGGGACTACTTTGAGGCCCTTTAGAATGGATATGTGTGCTGTAATGATTCTGGAACATGAAAGTTGCAACGTTATATCAACTACCTTAATAAACATGAAGAGCAAAATATTTCCGTGTTGTTAAATGTCCATACCTTTCCTCCTTTCCTTGTCCTTTCATCTATATATTTCACATTTTCCACTCACGGTCGAATTCTCACAAAAAAAAAAATAGTTGCCATGACTTATGCCCCAACCCTCGTATACAAACTACTAACTAGCAAAATAAGTTAAGAGCCATTAGTTTCAAGATAGATGAGTAGTCTTTTATTTTAATGACTGCTATTGATTGGACTTATTTTGAAGATAGACTACAGAATTTTAATATCTGAATATGTTTTAGATTAACTTATTGTGTTCATTTTTGTGTTATCATTCCTAAATGTACATTATATTATGCAAAAATTCATTAATGTTTGCAGTAATATAAACCAATGTAGGAGTTTTATTTGCAAATCAATCCTGCAATAATATAAATCAGGTTTCAATTTAAGCTTTTACAAGGAATTTACTGGATATAAAGTTAACGATTTAAGTCGTACAGATTGCTTGTATCCAACATACAAGCAAATGATGTCTCATAATTAAGCAGTGAATTTCACATACAAAGCCCATGTGAAATTCAACATAAAAACCCATAAATGTATTCAGAAATTCTGTCGTTCCAATGCCAATTTTTTCGAATTTTTTGATTTTGACTTCAGATTAGGATAGAGCATCAAAAAATAAGTTATAATACGCACACAAGTCTTATCTCTTCAGGAACATGCGTGCCTATTACAATTTTTACTTATTTTTGATGCCCTATTCGAAGCTGAAATCAAATTCAAAAAAAATTAACAGAACGACTGATTTTGTGAATTTAAACGATGTTATAGATCTATGTTTAATATAGGTTGTCTTAAGGGAGTTATTTGCAACCATTTCTTTTGAAAACTAGTAAAATTCCAATGTTTGTATTTTTTGAATACATCCTCAATTGAAAGTTCTTCCATCTGGTTTACAAAAGTATCCTCAATAGGCTGATAAAAAGGCCATAAATTCAGATATACAGTATCTCAAAAATACACAAAAAATTGCAATTGAATAGAAAAGCAAGCAGTCTTGAAATGGAAAAACATTTCATTAAGAAATGGCATTATGGCACGGAAGCAGCAAATTGTTTCTAATATCAACAGCTTAATTTAAGAGATAACCAAGAAAATTTCTTCTATATTAACCAAACATAAAAAATGATGATTAGAATTACTAAGTTAAAAAATAGAATTTTACATTAAATTCTGAAAGTAAAATTAAAAAAAAAAATAAAAATTATTGATTAAAAGTTTAGTTATTTTTGTTTATTTGTTTGATTTTTTTTTTGTGTTTTTTTTAATAATTATTTCAAAATGATGTGAGCTTGTGAGGTATTTTAGACAATGAAATTATCAGCTAGCTATCCTTACTGATTCTCTTTAAATTAATAAATAACGAACAAATAAATTTTGTTTTTTAAGTACAAATTATATAGGACTTGCAGAGAAAAATTTCTTCTAATTCACAATCTATAACCCATGATCTTATTTCAAGGGGAAAAACAAACAAACAAAAAATAGAAACTAACCAAACATTATGGTTGATAGAAGATAACATGACAGAAGAAAGGAAAAATACCTCTTGTTCACAGAGTTAATGCTTTAATGTAACATATTATGTGTTCCTTGTTAAAGGTTTAATATGAATTCTGAAGGAATATGAGCGTAGACATGGCATACAAAAATCTAAACCGTAAAATTCTTTCTCAGTAACCTGAATGATAAAACCTCAGATTTTTAGCAGACCCAATTTTTTTTACTCCCTTTTTGTTTTGTACAATTATTTAATAAACTTAAATCATTAAATGGTTAGCAAATATTTCTCGATTTGTGTCCTTTTTTTTTTTAAATAAATTAACGAGCAATATTAAATTTGCTTATGATAACTGTATTGACTTCTCTGCAAATTTTAAAAATCCTTCAAAATTTTAAATCAGAGTTGAAAACATTTTAACTGTCCCCCTCCTCCCCATTATTCAACAATGCTTTAAAAGATGATTGAATTTCATTCATTTACTTGTATTTATGTCAATATCTTGTTGCAGATAACATTAAAAAAAAATATTAAAAAAAATTTTACAGAGTGATATAATTAATCAATGAATACACTGCTTGAAAATGACCATTTTACTAGTATTGTTATTACGGTAATTTGAAAAAAATAAAAATAAATAAAAATTATTACACAAGCAATACATCATAAATGTGAACTTCAATTCATGCAATAATTTAGCATTTTTTAAATTGAACATACATGCAATAAAAAACACATTAGAAATAAATAAATATATGTATATTTTCAATGTTAAAAAATGTTGTTTGGTATTACACAAATTAAAATAATAAAAAGTGTTTGCTAATGATTTCCAATCTGAAAAATAAAATCTACCGGTAAATTTCTGTTTGTTGTAATGTAATTCTATACCATACCTATAATCATACAAAAATCCCTATTGCTATTTTAAAGTGAGAATTCTATAATTATCAAAGTTTATTATCCCTTTATCTTTTTATTGAAGATTTCTTAATAGTATCCATAAATAACCAATCAGTAATACATTCAATTTTTTTGAAGATTTGAAATAAATAAATAAAATTTCAGTTCAACAACATTGCCTTATCAATATGAACAAAGGAAAACTATCCTGTTTATAGTGTTTTGAAATAATCTTGATATATACACATTTTGTTTTTAACATGTTATCACTATACATATAACAGTCTCAAATATTTAATACACAGGCTATAAAAATAAAAAAACAAAATAAAATATAAAAAAAAATAAATAAATTTAAAGACAAGGAAGGCACTGCTTCAATAACATGAGAATTTAATCTTAGTCATTTTTGACTGCTTTCCTTACCTTGGCCCTCCATACAAATATTTAAAGTAATACATGTAATTATTTTAAAATTCATTTGTTTTTAGTAATTTTCAAAAGTATTCTTTTCAAATAAGATGAATTATTAAGAGAAGAAGAAAAACTAAGTAACACTTATCTTACAAAAGATTGCAATCCATTTTTCAGGGTGTTCAAAAATAGTAGGCATTATTCCAGGAATGAAATCCCCTTATGTAGACAACAAAATACATTTATTACCACATAGGTCTGGAAAGCCATGGCTTCCGAGTTATGGCCTTCAAAACGATGATATTCATCACTCCTAAACACTTCAGTCTTAGAATTCATGGGTGCTTGGTTCGAAGGTTTCCTGATCGATGGATAGGTACAGGTGGGCCAATTGCTTGACCTCCACACTTATCTGATTTGAACTCTTATTGATTTCTACCTGTGGGGCTATTAAAAACCATTGGCTTATTCATCTCTAGTGGCCAATATGGAAAACCTTTAGAACCGAATTGTGGAAGATTGTGAGAAATTATGTAATAAATTCAGGAATTTGGAATAGTCTTTGTAGGGCAGTGAGATGTCGATATGAGGACTGTATCACACAGGGGAGTGGACATTTTGAATATCTTCAGGGAAATATAGAAAGGCATTATAAATATATTCATAACTCAGAAACCATACATTTTCATACCCATTATGTAATAAGCATTTTTTGTTGTCGACTTATGGGGAGTTTATTCCTGAAATGATGCCCTTTAATTTTTGAAATGCCCTGAATATTAATATCCCTGATATTATTACAGAGACTATCAGCTGTAAAAAGATCAGGAAATCTAATTTAGCCTTACAAACATAAATAATCCTTTATCTTCAAAATGAATGTCTATGGGCCTTAAATGCAGGAAAGGGGAAAGTTAGATGCCAGTAGAAATATTAATGTCTGGGTGGAAGAATTTCCTTGCTATGTGATAAATGTTTATGATTGTAGTTTCCTGCTAAGTTTTTGTTTAAGTATGGGTTTTTATTCAATGTTGTCAGCTTTTGTGTAGTGACTGTTGAATAACCCCAGTAGCAGAAAGAATGATAGTAATTTCAATACTCCATTGGCTTCCCACAGGCATTTCATTTCTTGTGCAAGATCTGCATACATAGTGATTTTGTCTGTATATGTCTTTTGGGGATGAAAATACCAATTATGTAGGCCACTTTGTTTTATTTCTGACAATGTGATGTCTGGTCTGTCATGAGGGATAGTTGTTTGGTCAGTAAAAAGTATGGGCACTACTATTATTTTGTTATTGGTAAGATAATAAACAAGTTAAGTCTTTAGTAAAATAGCTACAGCATAATTATGAGCACAATATCAAGCCAATATGCAAGACTATGTAGGGTTTTTGCAAAAATTCAAATGTCGAATGGAGAGTGTAAATGGATGGTAGTAAGCTTAATCTAGCGATGGGCGAATCAAGATAAAGGAAAATTATCAACTACAACTTCAGTATTTAGCGGGACCTTCTGTTTCCTAACTACAAACAGTTGGAAATGGAGAAAAAGGTCAATCTGGCAAGGAATAAAAAATCAAAAAGTGTGTATTTAACATGATAGTTCTTAATATTCAAAGAAAAACTAAGCAAAAAAATCAAGTTTTTATAAATAAAAATAAAACTGTTATTTTGAAGAAAGAGAATATACAGAGTGACACAAAAACACAAACTTTTGAAAAAAAAAAAAAAAAAAAAAATATAAAAAAAAAAAAAAAAAAACCCAACCGTTGTTATTATACAAGGTGTCCAAAATGTCTGGTAACATGGCAGATATCTCAAAGCTGCTAGTTAGGTGAGATCTGATGAGTGTGGTTTATATGTAATAGGGGGGTGGGGAATTCATTGCTGCACTCAAATTTGACTTTGATCCCCAAATTTAAGGTCATCCATTTGCTAACTCGAAAACTATTAAGATAGAGAAAAATTTCCGATTGCTACCCTGTAGAGCAACACCACATTAGTCTAAAACCAATTTTTAATCACACCCTTCTCCTTGAAAGATTTTGAGAAAATGGGCGAGAAAGAGTCACTCAAGGTCAGGTTGGGTTGGCCAGGTTGGCTGAGGTATGCTTCACTGCAATTCAAATGTGTTAGAAACCTGTGTTAAATTTGGGGGTCAAAGTCAAATTTGAGTGCGGCAATGAATTCCCCACCCCCCTGTTACATATAAACCACACTCATCAGATCTTGCCTACCTGGCAGCTTTGAGATATCTGTCATGTTTCCAGACTTTTTTGGACACCCTGTATAAGAAACTGAACTATTACAGCTTGCCTTTAAAGAGACAGTAATTCAAATTATCAATGTCTGAAAATTAAGTCCTGTAAATGATATTGGAATTGCCTCTGCACAGCTTCCAAGCTATCATTGTTTTTGCAAAATATTTTTATCGTGAAAGCACACTGTTGATCGTTCCACTGATCTATGATTACTAAATGGTGTCTGTAGCTCAAGCTTACTGTTCCACAGTGCTGCCACTATGCATTCAAAAGTTTTTTTTGTGTCACCCTGTACAGGGTATTGCAAATATATACAGGACAGTACTGTGGGTACCTATCCTCTTGCTTCAGGGGCCGCTTCATAAAATGATAATTGGGAAATTTTATTTTGTTAACCCATTTACGCCAAAATTGGTAAAAATGGAAATTGAGACTTCATATTTAAAATTTTTATTCTGTAGCATGTAAAGACATAAAAAATAATTTACAAAATCATTAAAAAATACTACAAAATTTATGGACGACAGCATATAATTTTAAATAAAATCTAAGTGTAAATGGGCTAAATTGGAGGGAGTTTCTTTGAAAATTTATTGTAATAAACTTGACAAAGGTGCGACACACTATTTTTCAATATTCCCCCCACCTCATTCCCTCCAATTTAACCCATTTACACTTAGATTTTACTTAAAATTATATGCTGTCATCCATAGATGGCAAAACTTGTACTGCATTTCAAAATAATTTTGTAATTTTTTTTATGTCTTTAAATGCTACAGAATATAAATTTAAGATATGAAGTCTCAATTTCCATTTTTACCAATTTCAGCATAAATGGGTTAACAAAATAAAAATTTCCCAATTATCATTTTATGAAGCAGTCCCTGAAGCAAGAGGATAGCCTACCCGCAGTACTATTCTGTATATATTTGCAACACCCTGTACATCAATTGAAAATGTAAATACCCACTCTACAAACATGAAATTGTCATAGGCATCTTTGATGGAAGGGCTCTCTCTAGCAAGCTGATTTCAGATTTTATGCATTTATTATATTAAAAATATCAAGAAAAGGTTTTTCTTGCTTTTAAATTAAATAATCAAATAATGTAATAATTGGTGTTTATGTAATTAATGTACTTGTCTATCTTTACTTTTTTTTTGAAGGTACACGTATATATTTTTATTTTAATACTGTTTTCAAATATTAAATCAGTGATAATAAATTTTAATTTTGGATAAATTATTGCCAATTGTCAGAAAAAAAAATTCAATTATAAAACCTCCACTGTTATTCTGAAGAAAGCCTATTATAATTTTAAACATAGCACAAAATCAGTGGATGAGCTATTAACAATGCATATAAACACCAATTAAAATCAAAACTGAAGTACTACTTAATAATTAAGATCACTTATCATTTTAATCTTATTAAACTATTATTGTGAAGAAATCACAATTCCAATTAGAAATAAACTTTAACGTCATTACAACTTGTTTAAAACAAAAGATGAAGATATTAATAATCACTTAGATTATACAAAAATTTCCAAATAAAATTCATAAAATCAGTGACGTTCCATTGCTGGCACCCTCAGGAAAGCTGAACTTCGGTGCCCTTTTCATCTTGGAAGACCCTTGATGACACCTCTAAGCACATGATGTGTCCTGGGCAACTGCCAGAGTTGCAGATATCTTGAGCTGGCCCTGCATAAAATTAATAAACTTCTTAAACTCCATCAATATGAACTGACCTCCATGATTGTGGATGTCATATGTTCGTATGTTCCAAGGGATCCGAAAGAACTTCAAAACCGTGAATTACAGTGCAACATAACTCGCGAACGATAATCATTCAAGGGGCTAGAGTGCAAGTGTGTTCCATCGGAGCTTATAAAATGTTTTTGATGAATGATCAATGCTATAAGATATGTATAGTGTTGACTTACTTAGCAAATGTGGCATACATATTATTTTTTCATGATTTATCTTGAATTTTAATTAGTGCAACTTATATAAAGATGAGACTTATAGTCCATAAAATACGGTACATATTGTACAATCTTTACAATCTCCAGGACAGCATGAAACCAACTCCATCAATAAAGCCATCTTAATTTCATGTCATAATAACATTATTTTTTGTAAATTTCAGAATTTAGTATAAATTTAAAATCTTAAACAAGCTGGGTGATTATTAATAGGTTTATCTTTTTGTTTTAAATAAAATTGCCCATTAATTTGTTTATATTATTAATTCTTATTTACAAATTCAAAAATTCTTGGTATTTTGACGTAAAGCAAACTTTGATCTTATTAATAACACCAGAAGAAAATGTCTAACAGTAAACAGAAGTATAGTTACAGTTCAAATTCTACATCAGAACCATTCTGACAACCAATAATCATTGAACTTTTTATTCCCTTAAATGTATGCTGTAATTCACTCAAAATCAGGGATTTCACAAAGCAGACAGTAGTGAGTAATGGTTAAAATCAGCACGAGAGAATATTTCATAGAAATTTACTTAAAATTTGTTTTAATATTGATCTAGAAAAGAATTATACTCATGATCACTTTATTATACGTTTGGAAACAAATGAATTGAGAATATTATGAATATTTAATATACTCTGCCAATAAATGATCTTGTGGCAACTCTAGGAAACATTATTTTTTGTCTCGAACATTTCAATTTCAGAGTAGCATTCAAACTTTCAGTGACCAACGGAAACATCTGGTTTTTATTATCAACACACTGGAAATCATTTGTTCGTCAGCAAACACATTTTTACTTGTTGTTAATTTAATTTTATTATAATAATCACAAAGTTATTTAAATGTTAAAAATGTTATTTTTATTAATATCAATTTAATATAGTCATTGAAGCTCATGTTAATAGAATTAATAGAACATGATTGATCTTCTCCAAATTTCATGGAGAAATGATTTTAAAAATATAATACTGACAAGAAATATAACCTCAAAACAACTGAATTTTACTTCAAACATAGCTGTGAATAAATATCTCATGAAGCTGACTAAGAAGACTTGGCTGTTTATAATCTTCCTAAGCTCTATCTATTATGAATAGTTTCTGTAAAACCGTAAATAAAAATAAAATATAATGATTCCTATGAACTGATAACAGCAGAAAATAACCAACGCTGGGGTTTTTTAAAATGGAGGAAAAAGAAATCCAAAAATACAGTTAAAAAGTAATAAGATAAACGTATATAAATGCATATAAATTTCAAAACTAAAAAAAAAGAAATTTTCATTAACAAATTTATAACGCGAGTGAAATTGACTAAATCTCTAGGAGAACTAGACCATGCAAATCATCTAAACACAGAACAAAAGGAAGAACAATATATAATATTGTCCTGTGCCATAAGCATGTCTTTTTTAGTAAAAATATTTATGCAATCTTGCAAAAACCCATGATATTGCAATATGTAAATTTAAGGCATGATAACAGCTTGAGAATGTAAATTTAATGAATGAAAAGAAAGGACATTATTAATGACAAATGTTTTTATTAAACTCAAAAAATTTATCATGCTCTCATCTTTCTTACCCACCCATTTCTACAAACTGCATTTCCCTGTAGATACAGTGAGTCCTCGACTTACAACATTATGACTTAGATAGTTTTGTACTTATGACATTTCTAAATTCCCACCATTATTTTGGTGTTAAGACGCTTGTTTCGCACAAAGAACATAACAAAAATGATTTCTTTGACAGTTTTCCTTAAAAACAATGATGTTTCGACTTCCGACACACTTTCCCCAAACCAATTAGTGTTGTAAGTTTAGGACCTCCCCTGTAATATAGAAAATTGATACACCATATTCCATTTTTTTCAAAACTTATTTTTCTTAAATTCAATAGAATGATTAGATCTTTGAATGTCAGAAATATCAGTCATGCACTTATATATTCAGCTGTACCCTACCCAATCTAACAATGTCCAACAAGTGGAATATCCTTTCTTACACTGGGCAGGACATAATACAACATACATTCTGAAGGTAAATGACAAGAAATTATCTTAAATAGCAAATAAAATATATTTCTCTGTTAATAAAACAAGAAATCACACAATGTCTGACTTAAAAGAATCTTTTTAATTTTCAACAGGTGCTTTACTTATTAAAAGGAGATGGTGAAATTAAAATTTTGTAAATAGTTTCCTTACTCTTAATTTTAAAAATGTTTAAAATATTCCAAATAAACCTGTTAAATATTTGAATTAAAAACCTTGTTAGATATATATAAATATAGTAACTGTTAAAATTTATGTCAAAATTTAGTTTTCAAAATAAACACTGCTCTTCTGAATATCAAGATTGCATTTAAAGTTGTTTTTTGCAAGTACATAAAACAAAATTTTGTATAATTGACTATAAATTACATGGAAGAATGATTTACCATAAGAATGTGTACTGCTCAGTTTAAATGGGTGAAAATATAGCCACATAAATCTTATTGCTCAATGTAAAGATTTTGTACCATTTTCAATTTGCTATCTCCTTGTTTAAAGTAATTAAATTATATCTAAAAATTCTTTACATAATTTATTTGAATGGCACAGTAAAGTATCTGAAAATTAACCTTTCGCTGCGTAAAGCGGATATATCCACACAAAATTTCACTATCTTTACCTGCGGAAATCAGATTCATCACACAGGTTTAAAAAACTTCTTGCTATGCTGCTAAAAGTGGATAATTCCATCTTCTCAGGAATGAAAATGAAATTTAATTAAGCAGTGAAAGGGTTAAAGCAATCAATTGAGGGTGACCCATTTTAAAGTTTCCCCTGAAATATCTTGAAACAACACATGGGATCGAAAAAAGTTCCGAATGAATTGGGGGAGGGAGATATATTTTAGTACCATTCGATTGTTCCCTCCGAGACAAATAAATTTCATTCCCTATACAGGGTATCCGGAAATAAATGGTAAATATTCATACACGTGAGAGAACATGTATAAAGAAGCATTTTTATTCCTATGAACATGGAGTCGCAAGCCAATCCCCACAGAGATACAGGGGGATTATGTTGCGCTGCCTGATTGTTGGCTTCCCGCTAGCGACTAGGTAATGTGGTGCAGCCCACATCTGTTCAAGAGATGTCAATGTATGCTCGAATGGCTGCCCCTGTCAGGTCACTCCACAAACCTTTAATACCTTAAATGTCACTGGAGGTCATGGCACACGTATTGATTTGCATACATTTACACAATCAGGACCATTTCACAAATAAGCTTACTACCTGAACCTCACAAATGGGATCCTTGATGCAGTTATTAAGAGCCCGTGAGTACTGAGGTCTGTAGGCTCCAATGTGGGCTGCACCACATTGCCTAGTCGCTCGCGGGAAGCCAACAATCTGGCAGCGCAACATACTTTAATCCCCCTGTATCTCTGTGGGGGTTGGCTTGCGACACCATGTTCATAGGAATAAAAATGCTTCTTTATACATGTTGTCTCACGTGTATGAATATTTACCATTTATTTCCAGACACCTGTATATTCCAAAGAAGAGGCCATTTTTTTTTTTTCTTTTCTGATGCATATAGACAGCCTACCATTATCAAGAAGAGGGGAGGTGATATAATCTTGATTTCATTTCTTCTACAAAATCAGGATTTCAATTAAGTTAACAGGGAAAAAAAATCCCTGATGTTTTGTAGGACAGATCATCAGAAAAGCAAATAACAGATCCAGGGGGGTTATTCTCTATTTCTACATAAAAGAAACATTTAGGTACTGTTATGGGCTATTTAAACTCCCAAATGTGACCAAATGCTACTTGTTAGGTCTGTTTTTCTATGATCCAGCAACATTCGGTCATACAGTTGATATAATGATAATGATAATGTGTTTAGTTCTCTAACAATCACCGTCCCCGAAAAACCTCACCTAGATTTTATAATGTTATTTTATTCTGTATATTTGCCAATCTTTCTTTATCCATTAGTGTTAGTTTCTATCACTGTGTAATTCTTGTCCTAAGTAAATTAAGGAATTTAACATAGATTCTTTCATTATGGAGAGCATAAGCATGATAGGTTGAGCAAATTTTATGTGCTCTCTAGAATGGATAATTCCTTCCCTTTCTGAGTGAAATGCACTATGCTGCTAAATACAATTTTTAGAAGGGAACATGCATAAAATTAACAGAAATTAATTAATAAAATGTAGCTTAATACATGTAAATCTTCTAACTATAGTCATCAGGATGCATTTAAACGGATGAAGAAAATAAAATTCTTTCCCCAAATACATTGTTCCAGAAACTGGAGAAGTTTGCCTCTTGAAAATCTGCAACAAAGTGCTTTTTCACCAATTCATCTACCGGACATGTTAATGTCAATCTATTGCCAATTCTGTGATATTTGTCACTGAACAGAACGTAATGTCATTTAACAGTTCAATGTCATTTAGCAAATCTCTGCTGTTTGATAATTAACGGGTACATTCAGCATGGGAACAAGTACTGATAGTTCACTTCAACCAATATGGATCATGATGTAAGGAGCTATTTCAAATGATAATAGGGGTGAACTGGCTAGTGCCCATAAAATAGTGAATTACCAGTATGTGTAAAGATTGATAAATCCTGTGGTCAGACCTTAGATGAACATAACAAAATGCATTTTCAAGGATTATTATAAACAACCATACATTGCAAATTACACCAGAAAGTTGTAAGGGGTGATTGGTCTGCCTGGAACAGAGTAAAATCCCTCAAAATGACATTCTATCAATATGCTCCAGTAGCATCAAGAATATAAGATTGTTATAAATACCTTTAAATCTATAAAGCAATATTTTTTTCATTTCATACATGTATTAAAATACATTTATAAAACCCGGTAATCACATACCATAATTGGTATTCATTAAATAATCATAAAAAAAAAAAAGGTCATTATTAAAATATTAACACTAATTCTGTTAATAACCATATTAATAAATTTCCCAAAAAAATGAATGTTTACCAATTATAAAATATTACAAAGCAATATTTTAGTTCCTTTTATAAAAATAAGCACAAGGGATCAGAAATATATATCATTTAGCGAGAACCATGTTTTAAACAGTTTTGGATATACAGATAAATATCTACATGTTGCCTTAAACACAAATTTGGAAAGGCGAAACATTTAATAAACCTTAAAAATATCACAATTTAATACACTGAACATAGCCAGTTAAAGGAATGAGTATTTTTATTCAAAAAGAAGGAGCAGATTTAAAATATTTATTTCTAATGAATGACAACAGATAGAGACACGTAAGAGACATCACTAGATACAGCAAATTTCAAAGTTTTATTTTTTGCATTCAACATGAGCTCCATTTGTTATGTGACAAACGTCGAATCGGTAATCCATTTCTTGCCACACATGAAGAAACTGGTCCCTGCAATTGAACTCACTGCTGTAACAATTCGATCTCGCAAATCTTGAAGAGTAGCAGATATAGGGAGGTACATACATGAGGTCTTTTATGTATTCCCACAGATAAAAATCGCAAGCGTTAAGACCTGGTGACCTTGAAAGACATTTAAGATGAACAAAATCATGTTGCCCACCTCATGTTTAAAATAAAATTTTGAACTATCCAAATGCATAAACTAAAACTCTAAACTTTCCTCTATCCAGTGATGTTTCATCATATGTGTCTCTATCTATTTTCATTCATTAGAAATAAATATTTTAAATATGCTCCTTTTAGAATAACCCTGTAGATTTTGTCTACAGAGCCAAGTAAACAAAATGAGCAATGACAATCTATAAATAACATAACCAAGAAAAATGATACTAAAAGAAACTAAATTATATGTATAACTTAAATATTATTAATAAATGAAAGGTCTTAAGAGGATTTTTTCATGCCAAACCTCAGATGTTGATATTATTGATGAAAAACAGGAAAGAAAATTCCACAGCCAGTGAAATTTACATTTATTAATCTTTAACGATTATACGCCAGTAGGAAAGATAGTCCCAGCCCGCGAACTGGGAACTGCTCCAACCAGCCCTAAGGACATGTAGATAGCGTAATACTTCCATGTCCACAGTGGCGCAATTGGTTGGCGCATCTGCACAGTGAGCAGAATGTTCCTGGTTCGATCCCAGGCTGTGGAATTTTCTTTCCTATTTTTCATCAATTAAATATTATATTTAAGTTAAATTAAACCTTTATCTTATGTGTTTTCATTCATATAGAAAATAAAAGGACCTAAAAATTTATATTTAAATTGCATGTATCCAATCAATCTACAGAGCAAAATTTTGACAAACAGGGATTATTACGGAATTAATGGCAAGTACGGTAATTTTTCTGCCAAACACGTAACAGTGCAATCCCAAAATACATGTCTGAAAGCCTATTGATGTGATGCTGTCTATCACCTTGAAACTGTTTGTATGCTACAACGTACGATTATGTGCTTTTGTCAAGTAATTTACCATAAATCCTTGATCATGTGCCTTTTTTTTTTTTCCCCCATCAAAAATAAATTTTTAACAGTAAAACGATAGCAAAGCAATTGTTGGTAATATTTTTCTTCTACTGTGAACTTTTTTTCATTTTGTGTAACACAATTAAAATTTTCTTATTTGCTCAGCTTATTTCCCCAATAAATTAAAAGGTAATGGGGGTTTTGCCGTCTGTTCTCTTTTTATAAATGAATAAATGAACAGTTTACAAAGAACAAAGATCAAACTTACAAAAGACTAATGAAAGTATCTGGGTCAGGGGAGGGCTTTCAGAGATTGAAAACTCGTATACATGTACTAACAATCATCGTTTAATGAAGAATATTATGTTGGTTTGCCAAGGTCATGAAGGTAATGAACTATAGTGGTCTACAATACATCAATCTGGGCTGCTATGCCCGAGTGCAGATTGTCGAATATGCCTCTATTACATGGTTTGCAGTCTATTGAACCTTGGCTGATGACAGAGTTACTGTCACAGAGTAACCATGTGGTTGTGATCCCGTGTTTACTGAGCTTTCCTGACAAATGTTGCTTCAGCAGTTGTATGGCCAAGTTCGAACTCTTATACAAATGTTTCCTAATTATGGTAGATGTTTTTGGCTGTTCATACCATACTTGGAACAATGAAGTGCTGTACAAAGGAAAAGACTATAAACACATAAGTCTTTTCACTTAAAGTTGCACACAACTTGATTATATTAAGTATGTGACATATCCACTGCAGCAAATATTCCAATGCAAATATAGTTTGCAAAACTTTTGACTTACCATGTATAAATAATAATAAATACTGCATACATATTTTCTCTAACTTAATAATGACTTAATTTATTACATGCAAATTGTGTGTGCTTAAGGAAAAATATAGTAACCACTAATGCAAATGTTTAAAATTCCCACGATATTGGGAACAATTTATATTTATTTAAATAACCATTATGCCAACTCGAAACAAATCTAAGACTGCTCTTAATTGACCAAGGTTCATATTGTAGAAACCCTGATTTCACCAAGATTCTAATGGAAAAGAACATAATAATGTTCTAAACATGCATTCTTATACTCAAGGAGAATTTTAAGTCTAGCATTCTTATACTTAAGGAAATTAAGTCTAGCAAATGCAATAAAAGACTGGTAGATAATGCTTAATCATGAAGCACATACTAACATTTAAGATAGCAAAATACATAAACAAAATTTTAATGTACAGGGTGTCCACAAGAAACCTACCCGATTTCCAATGTTAACTCTAAGCCCTAGAATTTGAGATTTGCAATGTCATGAAGAGCAATTCCAAAAGTTTTGTACTCTTTTGTTTGAAGTGTTTATTTAACTAATTAGCAAAGATGACAACAGAGAGCTCAGCACATAGTATGGTATGCTGAAATGAAATCGCCAATTACTGCCCAAAGAAATTTCAGACTAATGTACGATCAGTAGCCACAAGATGTAAGCTCAATTAAGGTATGGTTTTTAGCCACGGAGAGTATTAACCGATAGCCCGGCTCAGGCAAGAAATGCACATTTGAGGAAACTGTAGATGAAACCAGGGAGGCCTTCACTAGAAGCCCAAAAAAGTCAATTCATACAGCGTCACAAGAGCTGAACAAAACTATTAGAGTTGCTCTTCACGACACTGTAAACCGCAAATCTCTAGGACTAATAATTTCCTTACAATTAACATTTGAAATCAGAGAGATGCCACGTATATCTAGCTTATCTATACTTTCAGAAGATAAATGATTTCTAACTTGGCTTACTGAAATTAAAATCATTATTTTTAACTTTAATTTAACCTCCATAACAAAGGCAGCCTCGTTCAGGTAAATTATCAAAATGTTTTTATAAAACTTGACAAAGATATTCATGGATTCTCATATTCATTCAATGAATATCAATTGAAAGGTGATAGGACCTCATATAACCTGGCAAGTTCTATAAAATCTATAAAATAGTACATGAACTATTTTTATGAGATTTTGCATAACTGGTAAACAAATTAATTCAATAAAAACTGAGATATAATTAAAATATGACTGAATATACAGGGTGTACACAAAGGTCTGACACATTTTATCTGTGCTTTACCAAAAAACTAATAAAGATAAACAGAAACAGTTTTCAATATAGGAAACTGTAATTTTTATTATTTTTTTTTTTTACTTAATATAATAAATTAGCGATTTTGGTAGCAGTTTTATTACTGTTCTACGCGTTTCGAGTGAACCTCATCGTCAGGAACTATGCATACTACAAATCAGTTTTGGATACATCATCTGTTTATGTAATCTTTTTCTTCCAATCATTGTAAACATGTCATTAATGTTGACTAATTGACCGATGATTGGAGGAATTACAATATTTACAGTGAAAGTTTGAGAACTTTACATAGATTGTAAAATTATTAGTTAAAAATAAAAAAAACTTTTATTGTGTTTCACAATTTCGCCGCTAGAGTGCGGGAACTGTATATCTGGGTTATGAAAACAAAAGATGGCTACTCCACAGGAGAGAGCACGGACAATATATTGGTTTATCGAAAAATTTCCATGACGTTGAATAGGAAGAGATGAACCTATCTCTTGGCCCCCCTCGATCACCCGACATTACGCCACTAGACTTTTTCTTGTGGGGGTTCGTGAAGGACCAGGTGTTCAAGACAAAAGTTAAGGATATTATGAATTTGAAACAACGAATCATGGTTGCTATTAACAAGGTGGATGTCGATATGCTCAAAAGAACATGGCAAGATATTGATTATCGGCTGGATATCCTCCGTGTGACCCAAGGAGCACACGTTGGGGTCTGCTAACTTGGTTTAATAAAACCTTTTCAGTTACAGTTTCATATGTTGAAATCCGTTTCTGTTTATCTTTATTAGTTTTTTTGATAATACTCAGATAAAATGTGTCAGACCTTTTATGGACACCCTGTATTATATTAGAATAATGTAAGGATAGAATCACCAAATCATGTTTTATCTATATTTACTATTCCAATGATCATTGTGAAGAGGGTAAATTAATAATGATTCGTTATACTGTACTTTAAAATAAACACTGTAAATACTTTGTATAAAATCATTTTTTAAAAACATAACTGACAATTTTTTATAAGAAAAAAATAGCTGACAATCATTTACCAATGTATAACTAATTTGTAAATAACATTTTGTACATTTAAGTTAAAAATGAAAATTATTAATCAAAATCCACGAATATATTTCAAATAATGCGTTTCACCAGTGTAAGTAAGAAAATATTTTTTAATAGCTACTGTACTTATAATATAAAAAATAAAACCTGTAGCCCAAATTTTTAGAAGCTTAAGTATTTCGTTAAAAGCTTTATGGAATAGAAGGTTTGAAAATAATTTTCTGATTTTTTTTTTGTTTTCAGTTATATTGTATTTGTATCTTATGTATGGTATTCTTGTAATAAAAAAAAAAAAAATAAGAAAAAGAATGTGTTTTGTATATGTAAATTGAACATATAAATGAATACATCGAAATCAGTCAAAAAATAAAATGTTTCTGACTTCAAATCAAATAAAAACAAACTGAAAAGTAAAATAAAGTAACAAGAGTTAAAACATTTATCTAGTAAAAAATTCTAAAATAAAAGCCTTATTTATATTCTTCCTCAAGTAAAAAATATACTCTTAAAAAACTAATATTCTAACAAGGGTAAGACATTTGGCACAATCACAAATAAAATGTTAACTAATAAGAAAAAACAGTATCATTCATCTGCACCCATTCTCTCATGCATTCAAATATAAATTTTATTTATCACCTTACTGATTACATTGCCTGAACAAATATGCAACAGCTTATTTAATCATTTAAAAATAACCACACAAATTATTTTTATTTCAGGAAGTGTTTAAATAAATTTTATTCTCATTATCTAATGTAATAGTAAACAAATGTATTGTTTGTTTGAAATTCAAAAATAATGAAAATGGATGATATTTAAATTTAAAACTAAAAATTTTTTTCACTGAAACTGAAATAAATCAAGTAATTTATTGCTTGTAACGAGAATACAATGATCTAGTATCAAATGCTTAGAAAGGTTTTAAATGAATTAAAATGCTGCAAGATCACAGGTTTATGAATGGCAATTCCTAGAAAATGGATTTATTTTTGTGTGGGAATCTGCCTCAAAACAAAAATTATTACACTAAATCAACTAATAAGGTTAAAGGAAAAAAATACATATCCGAGAACGTATGACAATTTTTTAATAATTTATTATACAAGGTGAGACCAGAAAGTTCGGCAAATGAAAAAAAAAAAAAAAAAAAAAAGACAGGTATTTGAGAGATGATACTTTATTGTCCTTCAAAGTAAGCCCCCATGGCCACAATGCACTTTTGACATCATTCGTACAACTGTTGCATACTGTGTGAAAAATCCTCTTTCGTTACTGCTTGAAATTCCCTCATCACAGCAGTTTGAATACCTGGAATGTTGAGAAATCTGTGTCCTTTCATTGTTGATTTCAAACGAGGAAACGGGAAGATGTCTGGCAACGGCAGGTCTGGAGAATAAGGAGGGTGGTAACGTTCTGGAATCTGTTTTCACGCGAGGAATTGCTTCATCTTAGTAGCGATGTGTGGCCTCGCATTATCATGCAGAAGACATTAGGATCCCAGTTCAGCAAACTGCGGCCAGACTCCATGAATGCACTTCCATAGATGACTGAGGAACTCCATGTGTAAATTGCCATTGACCGTTGCAGAACGAATTCTTTATGGATTATGCCCTCTAAACACTGCCGAATGAGCATACACTTATCAACAATAATGGTGAAGGCACGTTTGCATATGTTAGCTGATATACATAAAAACGCCTTGTGAATGTCACCGCAAGTCGGACAGTAAGGGGTGATTCACCGAACTTTCCAATTTCGCCTTGTATATTTTAAGATGTATAGCTTATAGCCAACCTCAGTGGCTGAATGTTAGGCCATAGGTCCTTTGGCTCTTGTGATCATCAGGTCACTGGTTAGAGTGTATATTTGTGTTTTTTCTTTCTAAACCCAACGGACAGCTATCAATCAACATTTGGTCAGCGTGGAGGATTATTGGCAAATTTCCCTTCAAATGAAATTGTCTTTTCTATTACTCTTTTAACTTTTTGATGTCAAAAATGTTAAATAATCTTTGGATCTATTTGAAGATCAACCTGCTGAGGTACAAACACAAACATACATCCATGCCCTCAGTGTAATTCGAACCTGTAACTCGCTGGTCTCGAGAGCAATACGGCGTACTTTTTAGAACTCTCGGCCACCGAGTCATCATTAACAGGGTTCCGTTAAACATCTTCTGGATTCTATATCCATTCTTGGAGCAAAGAATCTAGCCATGTCCACTGACTCCCTAGCCCTGTTATAACAAAATTATATACCCAGTTTTATGTACAGGTTCTAATATATTTTTTTTTTCCTCCTCCTGTGAGCACAATGCACGTTTGTTTTTTTTTTTAATTTCTCTTTGACTATAGGATCTATATCTAATTTTACTATGATAACTTAACAAAAATTACCTTCATATTATAGATATTATTACCAAGAAAACAAGCAATTAAATTAAAAACATAAATTGAAAGTGATAAAGGAAGGTGTAATATATGGAATTTTTTCCTTTTTGTATTTATTAGAAAATGAAAAATACAATGGCTATCAGTTTATTTCACATATTCTTGCAACATTAAGAATTATTTGTTTAACCTTTGTGAGTTGTATGTCCCCAGGGTATTTTCTGCCGTTCCTCAGTTCACTACAATTTATCTTAAACAATATAGAACCACTTAGATGTTCTCTGACAGTTGAGTTACACAGTAAAAGTCCTTTAATCTGGCATCTACAGGACTAAGATGTTGCCGGATCATCAAAAATGCAAAGTTACCGAATATAAAGAGCTCCCCAAACCTAATTTCATAGTTTAAAGAAAAAGGATAGCTTGAATCCTTTAATTTCTTTAGCAATATTTATTTTCTTATTAATGTATTTGGTTCACTTAAAAGTATCTCCTTAAACAAAATTTTTACTGATCATTCATTAGTGATCTTCACTAGTATTACCAACCAAGGTAAAGATATGAAATAATTTATAAGTAAATGTTGATCGATTATTCTTTGAGCAAGATAATTCATAAATTTTAACTATATATTAGCTTGACCCGTTAAATGTGAATAAATGTTTTTAATTAATAAAGCATTTAAGCAACTTGATGTCCTAAGAGTACTCTAATCACCAGCATAAACATTTGAGCCACTATTTGTGAAGGATTTGCAAACTTCTTCCCTTTCTGAATCTTCAAAGGCATCAGAAAAAAACATTCAGGTTGAAAACTGTATTTCCATCCTTGCCTCTCAAATTTTTAAGAGAATAATTCAAACATGCACATCAATATGATTGCAGCCGTTTATAGTGTACATTTAATTTAATATTACTTTTACTTTATCTTCCAGAAATTCTTAAGTAACCAATAAAACAAAACAATGAAAGAGATTAATTGGATAGGTGTCAAACATTTCATAAAATCAGTAGGAAAAAATTTTTTCGAATTCAAATATCAAAATTCCCATGATAAAAATGAGCAATCAGATTAGAACAATCAGAACAAATTAGGACTATAGTAATATTTTAATTTATCGTTTATATCATAATTTAAAGTTTTATATTAATGCATAAGTTTTATTAATATATTTTTCCCTTACCAATTTAAACAAAGCTATTTATGCAATCTTAATTGTTTATTCAAGAATATTCTAAAGGATTTATTACATGCCATCTCAAAAGACATATAGATAGCATAATGCTTCCATGTCCACAGTGGCTGAATTGGTTAGGATGTCCACACGATTAGTGAAGACTCCTTGTTTACGTCCAGGCTGTGGAATTTTCTTTCCTATTTTCTTCAATAATTCAAATATTAATTTGTTGCTGAGCATTAAAACAAAATCAGATATAATAAGTAATTCATAGGTAGGCACCAAAACTTTCGAAAGATTTCGGCATTATCAAATTTTTGAAATGGTCTAGTGGCAGATTAAAAGACTTTTACTGTATAACAGATATAGCCAGAAAATAAATCTTCTATAAAATTCAGATGCAACCTTGAAATTTTCATGACCTTTTGAAAAACAATTTGATGAACAAAACATTGTGTAACATATTTGATCTGCAAATAAAGAAATAGGAAATACGAATTACCCATTTCCCCCCCTAGTGATTGTTGACATAAATGATTTAAAAAATCATCTAGTTACCCTAGTCTGAAGTACTTTACCAAGATAATAATGTATTCTATAGTTATAAATAAAAAACTAAAAGGCTACTAATCCATAGCTACAAGGTAGGAAAAAAAAAAAAAGAATAATTGCTTTCAATATCACAATGTCATCTGATGATGACAGAAGAAAATGTATAATGACCTCCACAGAAAATTGTCTCAAGTGGGTAAATGGAAGAAGTAGCTGGTTAAGCAAAAGTTAAAAAGAAATATGAGATTATGCAGAGTTATTAGGCTGGGTGGTGCATCTTTCAAAAGGCCTGGGGAAACACTGAGGGAAGCAACGTTTTCTTTTTATCCAGCATGCTGCCATTACATTTTATTCAACCCTTGTATTAACTTTTTGCTGCACATTTTCTCCTTTCACTCAGCAATCAGGAAAAAACATTCAAGGACACATCTTTACAAAACATTATGTTCACATGTAAATTACATCAATGTTTAAGTAAATAATAAGAAATAGCTAAATCAGCATGTACAATATTATCCATTTCTCATACAAGCCTAAAGATGCAATATTCAAAATAACAATCCAGCCCTAAATGGCAATTTCCTATTTTCAGAACCATTTATGGTTATGGAATGCATCAATGCTCTGGAAAAAGAGAAAATGGCTGAAGTAAGGTCGATAAATAGGTAATCATTGGTAATCATTCCAAATATAAGAGCATATGCAGTGTTCCTCTATTATTCATCTGCTAAGGGATAGCATTTGTTTATGATTGCAACCTTTATGGAGTAAGTGTTAGTTCACGATTTCAACTTTCAGACAGTACATATTATATTGTATCATGTATAAACCAAGATTTTTTTTTCTTCCAATAATAACCTCTAAAAATCACAAGTGACTTATGCATGGGTTATGGTTAAAATTTGAAGGCAAGTTTGGCCATCATGTATTATCACCAATGTATAACGTCACTGTTTATAATGTATGGCAACAATTCATTTCCACTCGCATGTTAAAAGTGTACCTTTGTAACATGTGTCTGTGTACATATCAAACATTGTACTGCAAAATAATGCAGTAACAGAAAGTTCAGCTTAAGTAAGTTTACTTTCCACAATTCTGTCATAAACAAACAGGGAAACTGCAAGCTGTACAACCATAGCACAAACGGCCAATTTCCCTTTCCAACAATAGATAAACAATCCCAAATGAAAGTTAATCACCTCTTTCTGTCATTTTCAATTAAAATTGAATCACAAAATGCTGATAGGAGCTGTATAAAATAACTGATTCATAATAAAAACTGCATTCACAATAATGATATTTGAAACCCTATGTTCTGCATCCATCAAAGGCGTTTTTGAAGTTCTTCCTCTGGTGGTGTCATCCTTTTGCAGTGACTTCGGACCTTATCCCTTCTGTCACAGAGTTTTGAGCTGATAGAAATTGCTACTACAGGTGGAAAGAGAATTTTATGAAAGGAAAAAGAGAAGGGAAGAAGCTATCAAAATGTGATTCTCCAATTCAGAATTATTCAAGAAGTTAGTTGAATGAATAGATTCCGGGTGTAATGTATTTGTTCCTATTATCAATGCTCATTTTCTTTCAGCAGCCATTTTCTCCATAGAATAACTTACTAAAAGCAATTGGAATAATGTGCTGGGTAAAAAGATCTAAAGGGCACAGAATTTAGAAAGGAAAAACCTATTTTGACATAAATCAAAATTATTGCTGCAAGTTATCAATCATATTTGTTTTCTGACTACGTTCAGCTATTCACTGACAGAATTAAAGATGGCGGTTTTAGTTGTTTGGATATTTTCACCTAAAAAACTACAGGTGAATAAAATAACTGAAATAAAAGTATTTTAAACTTTTTTTTAAATAAATGACCTAATTTTACTTGAATTAAGAAAGCCACTGAAGCAAGTATTTTTTTTTAAACTTGTATTTTCAATTGACTGATTTTTGTAGGAAAAAGAAAATGTGATCATTTGAAAGCTAGTGTATAATTTATTTGTGCCTTTTCTTTTAAATATAAAATTGCAACATAGCAATGGACGATTTAAAAATATTTTCTGTTTTGTTGTAAGATTCTCTTATTACCAGTAATTTATAAATCTTGAAATATTTCAGAAATTAATAAATGAAAAAAACTTTTTTTTTAAGTGTGAATTACGGTAATTGTCTTGTAAAAAATAATCATTGAAATTTTTTTTTTTTTGTAAAATACCCTAAAGACAAAATATATGACATTTGTTTACTATTTAAGATAAGGTTTTCTTTGGTTTAAATTCTCTATATAATTCATGGAATTATGAACATTAAATAAATGATCTTTGTTTAACAGGTGAAGAATTTTGTCTCCTTGTTCAGATAATGTTCTTCAGTATAAAAATATTGTATAGGAAGTTTTAAAATGATTTCCTTAAATTTAAAACAGTCATCAATAAGTAAAGATTACTTTCAAATTTTTTCTTATCTTAAAAAAAAAACAAAAAACTTTTAGACACTTATCCTATAAAATTACAAACTATTATAGTACACCATTATTCATAATACATGTATTTAAAAATTACATGCCATATAGAATAGCAAGCTTAAAAGAATAAATATATTAAAAAAAAAAAAGAAGAAGAAGAACAGTATTACATCAGAGACATGCTCAAAATTTTTCACAAGCACTTTGTTCAATTAATTCTTTTTAATTAAAAATTCTTAAACCTTAAAAATACCAAGCAATTTCAAAAAGAAAAACTTAAACCCAAAATATAATTCAAGATCCTAATTATGTAACTCATGCAAATTCCTGTTCCTTTACATACTTTTTTAAAATAAATAACATACACAACAAATTCTAATACTGCCACCATCAGTTTTACTCTAAGTTTCTCAATCCTCAATCTTACCTGAGTCTGCAAGCGTGTTAGCCCACGAATCCAGAGAATCTGTCCGGTTCGTTTAGTCTCTTTTGCATCAACACCAGCAGCATCGTCACCTAATGAGACATTAGCTGCAAGATCTTCAGGGGTACCACTACCCCAGCTTAAACGCTTAGGAAGCCTTCTTGTAGGTATAGATGTCACTACTTGTCCCCACACTAATACCCCACACCCAAAAAATAAACACCACATCCACTGATCCAAAGTCAATTCCTTCGTAGAGAAAGCCAAACCACCAAATTGTATAATGACCACCTGTTAAATTAAAAATTAAAATATTTCAAGTAAATATTCCAAGAAAAGTAAAATTTTATTTTTAAAATTACTGTATGCATCATTTTAACATTCATTTACTTACTTTTACATGTGAAAATCCTTCACATGCAAAAATACTTGAATCAATGTTAAAAGAACATATCGATTTTAACATTTATGAGTCGTTAAAGAATTTTTACAATTTAAAATTAGAGATGGAATGAAATGCTAAAAATATAATTGACAGTATATTTAAATTGTAATTAAAATCTGAAATTGTTAAGATAATATTAGAATACAAACTGAATAGTTTCATTGGATTTATATATTATCCTTGAAAGAACGATTTTTGCCCATTTTATGTCTATGTTTCATGAATTATTACAAATCAGAATTTTGGATTCTGAACACAGTTTTTTATTTTACCAATAAAAGACACAATGGAAATCCCGAAACTTGAAAAATCCCCTTCTTGAAGAAATTGAAAGTTTTAACCAAAAAATCTTAGTAAAACTTAAATGCACAAATCTCTTTTGATATTGGTCCTCTGAGTAAAATCCTTAAAATATTTAACTTGTTTTTCTTACGTTCCTTTATACGAGCAAAGTTTTGCTTCCTATGCAATAGCTTCAACAATTTGTGAGATATGGACGTAAAATAGGTATGAAGGAAAGCTTGACTTGTTGACTATCACGAAACCTAATGGCATCCATCTACAGTGTCAACCATTTACAGATTAGTTGAAAAAATGACGACCTGCATGGGCACTTGGTTGAAACAAAATGCTGTGACTGAATTCCTCATCATAGAGAGGGTTGTCCCATAGACATTCCTCAACAAGCAGAGGATGACCCGAACAGCTACAGATGCAGAGCTTCAAGCACGCAAAGACGAGATGGTTTGTGCCAATTGCCATGTCCAGCAGAAAGACATCACCGCAAGAATTGGGGTATCAATTGAGAGAATCCATAAGAAGGGCACTCCCAGAAAACTTCAAATTATCCCAATCAGTTATTTATGACAACACAGACATTAATTTGCTTAGGAATATTTCTGCTGTGTATGTCACATGACTTGCTTGCAAACCGTTGCCAAAATCATCAGATTTTTCCTAATTATTTTGAAGAGTATTAAATTCAAACGAGTAATTTAAGTATTTTTCCCTTAAATTTCCTGTCGAATTTCTACCCACTATCTTAATACTTAAATTGTCATTTGCTGCAAAGAGACCAAATTTGTAAAGAATACATAGCCTTTAAACTGGAATAAAAGCAGCAAGAGTCAAATTGATCTCCTTGAAAATTCTCTACTTAAGTCACAGAGCTAAATAAAAATAGCAAAAATTAAAAGATACATCCAGAAGACATGGTGATTATCACACTCAAAAAATTTCTTTTGTGCTATTTGAAAATTTGCATTATTTTATAGCTGTCAAGATTCATAAAAATGAAATTTTAGTGAAGGACTGTTAGTAACAGCATTTAATTCCTTAAAAGCTTGAAAGGCCAGAATTAGAGGATTCTTAAACATCTGTCAGAATCCATAATGTATTCAATTAACTTGTTTATTTTTACTTCATTTTTATTAATTTGTCACAATTAATATTATAAAGTGCCTCCCCAAATTTTTATGAGAATGAAAATGTAGTCAAGATATAATTCTACGGACTTGTTTTTCTGCCCTTTTGTATGTCTAGACAATAATGAAACTTTAATTTATTGCTTGGATGAATAATTTACCTGTGCTGCAGCAGTTCCAATCCATATGATATAAAAAATTGGATTTGTGAAAACTCCTGTGAAGACATCTCTTTGTCCATGAATTTTCCTAGCATTAATTTCATTAAAAAGTGTCATCATTACAAAAGTGTTGAAAATGATGGTGAAATGTTGAGATGGAGGTGCACGTAAAGGTGCACCCATTCCTGAATCAATATCAAAAAACTTGTGACCTAGAAATCCACAGAAATTTCATAAAACTATCATATCTTCTAAAATCATCTTAAAATATTCACTTAAAGGACAACTCTACAGTCAACCTTATTTAAATCGAAAGATTAGCGCATTAATAAGATCTTGGGTATTTAAAAAGTTTTAATTCCAACTCTAAATGCGTGAAAAAAATGAAAATTCTGAATGCAATTTCCAATAGCAGGTCGTCCATCTTGGGTGAGGGCTATGGCGTCAACGGAGGCATGGTCTTTTGCTACACAGTGTAAAATAATATATGGAGGTTAAGCATCATCAATACATACATAAATAAAATTAATTTGTTTTTAAAATAAAATTAAATTATTTTTGTTTGTCACATACTTAGAGCTTGAATTAAAAAAAAAATTAAATATGCCACAATGTTATTTATGTGCTAATCTTTCAATTTAAATAAAGTTGTATGTCATCATAGAACTGTCCTTTAATGTTTTACATGAATGAAACAATAAAATATGTAAATTCTCTTAATTTTTCTAAAAATTATACAAGCAGATCATGAAACACTGCAAATATTGTAAACCTTTAGACACTCGTTTGCAAAATATACTTGTAAAAATACTAATGTGCTTTTATACACGGTGTCCCAAAATTGTATATACCAATGTTTGTTAAGTTGGTACTCTATACTAGAGAATAATTTGATGGAAATGATGCATCCATCAATCATCATGAGTGACTGGAAATAGATAAGGCTGGCCTGTCTTCTAAATGCTAATAGCTTAAATTTGCTTCAAGGGCGAACAGAAGGAGATGTGCATCATCAAATGTAGATGAATGCTATCAAATTCAAACAGATTTAGAAACAGGAAATGTTAAATCTTACACAGAGTATTTGGATGACATTTTTAGATGCTATGAGAAGAACTGCAGTTAAGAGTGGGTGAGTGTTACTGTGTTGACTACTTTTAAAGGCATAGATTGAACCACCTGAAAAGATTTTATGACTTCATATATATGAAATATTATCAGTGTTTATTATTATTAATTTTTTTTTTGTTAAATATTTTCCAGTAAATTTCTTCTCTGGCTATAGACTGAATATTTGGACTAGGTTGGCACCTCTGATCTAGACAAATAAACAAGTTTCTTAAAAAAAGACTGCACACATAAAAATTAAAAATAAATAGGTGTATTGTAATACAAACATAGTTATACAAGAAGCTGAAGAATACAGAGATCACTTTCAAATACTGTATACCTGCTAAGTGACAGGAATGAAAGTTAATAAATGGACCATTTTAGATTGAGAACAAGAATAAGAAAGGATATTTATCTTTTCTCACAGAATGACAAGTTTGTAAAAATGGGAGTATAATCACAAGAATCATCAGTATGAAGATCAATTTAGATCTGATTGGTTGATTGGTTTGTTATACTTCTGGATGCATCAACATCTAGGTCATTCGCATTACAATTCTTTTCACAAGATCAGGACATTTCCCATTGCTGACACCTTAACAAAGTATGGAACAAATCCAAGTATCCATGCCAGATTCGAACCCACAACCTGACAGACTTGAGAACTGGAAGCCTATGTCCCAACTCTCGACCATCTGGCCTGCAATACAGATCTAAACAAAGCTCTCAGAATGAGTCCTCATAATAAAAAAAGAAAAAAAGAGAATGAGCACACTAAAAAATTAAATAATAAGACACAGTTTTGGTTGCTTGCCTACATATTTCAATCTCAATATTTAAAACTATAACAGAGAAATTTATTCAAAAGCTTAAACAATCTGAACATTTAAATTAGTGCAATCAATATTAGACATTTAAGAGGTGCTATCCAAAATATCCGAGAATTTGAATATTCCCCCAAACCAAAAACAGTACGAGATTCTCCTGTTAGATGCCTCTTGATGCACCTTTCAGCTACTGCCTTGCAAAGTTTCATAATTGTAGGCACATTTCATTGCGAGTTATTTCCGTTTGTGTTGCAATGTATTCTTGTGCTTCTGCGAATTTCCAAATTTATTCCATCTGGTCAGACTGTCAATGAGAAGTTTTACTGCGAGGTTTTGAAGAGACTGAGGGAAAAAGTTCACCAAATGGCTCGAGTTGCGGGAAAACAAAGACTGGTTGCTCTACCAAGACAATGCACCCACACACAACTCGCTCATTGTGAAGGAATTCCTACCAAAAAACAGCATGACATGGTCCCCACCCTCCCTACTCTCCTGATTTAGCCCCCTACAACTTCTAACTCTTCCCTAAAATGAAAACCAACTTGAACGGGCGACATTTTGATTCCATTGCAGATAAATTTTGAAATTCACAGAAGCACAAAAACATGTTGCAATAAACTTACAAAGAAATATGCCTACAATTATGAAACTTGGTAGAGCAACAGCTGAAAGGTGCACCAAGAGGCATCTAGCAGCAGAACTCGTGTCGTTTTTTGTTTGGACAGAATATTCAAATTCTCTGTACTTTGGGTAGCACTTCGTTCTTTATTAAAATGTACTTATTCATATTTCAAATCAATCTAGGATAACATCATTATTTTGAGAATAATGTTATTCCACTGAAAAATATGTAATTAAAAATGATTATCATAAAGTACAATAAAAGTATACATGTTTTATGTATAAATATAGGCACTCCTCACTTAATAACCACTTTTCTAATCCACAACTTGGTTGTGAAACGAATTCTTTGCATAAAGACAAAGACCCATTCCAATGACATGCTCAAAAAATATTTTAGATTTTGTTTTAATGTCATCCAATGGATGATAAAATCTATTAGAATCAGTTTTGAATTAACACAGTCTTAGTTTTATTTTGCTAAACTCTTACAAACATTAAAAAAAATTATTTTTAATGAAAGATGTATAGTTTGGAAACAATCTGTGACAGATACAGTGAATACCAACTAAAATGAGGATGACTGTAATGATGAGTCAAACCTAGTAGACACAAGAAGAAAACTACAAAGATGGTTAAAATCTGTCTTCTAGTTCCTTCTGTTCATATTAATTAATGGCTTCTGTTTATTTTACTTTCTGTTTAATAACTTTTTCTTTCTGCTTTTAAAAAGAGCTTTGATCCGTTTATGTATACATTAATTTTTTATGTTGGAATAAATTCTTAGATAACATTTACACGTTTTCAATTGCATTACTTACAAATTGTTACTGCCATTTTCCTGCTGCCATTCTCAATAGAGGGGCATAGTATTAGCAGGTATACGAACATGATCATTAAACAAAGAGAACCTGCATTTAATTATATTGGTCAATGCCTTTGGATTAATCTTATTTCATGATTGTGTTACTGTATATAACATGTCTCAATTTAAAAATCTGTAATTAATAATTTGATTGAGTTTTATCAGCAGTCTCATTCCTATGACTTTCCTACATGGATTTTTCTTACCATGACCAAAAGAAAAGGGGTCATGAAAATATCCAATGTAAGTTTATTAAAACATTTAGTTATTTATTACTTGTGATATGTATATTATCATTATACCTATGTGTTTTGTGCATTTGCATATGCATGTTTGTGTGTTACTTTGTTTAACGTACCAAAAAATAACAACATAAAAATAACAGTGAGTTGATAAACAGCTTGGCCCAAAATGTTTTTCATCATTGTCCTTGATATGAGAGGTTTTGTTCTTCCATAAGGCTTACGGAGTAATAAATCTGAAGTTGGAAGTTCAGTGGCCAAAGCTAGTGAGGCCAGAGTGTCCATAATAAGATTCACCCACAGCATCTGGACAGCTTTTAAAGGGCTATCCTGGAAAATAAAAAATATTTCTACATTAATGTAAACATCAAAATATCCTACTCCATAGATAAATGCAGCACTATGAGAAAATGATTAGAATTCTTCAATGACCGTGTTTTCACTTTCGCAAATACGTATTTCGAACTCATTGAGTTCATTATTCATTTGGCATTGAATAATGAACTCAATGAGTTTGAAATACGTATATGCGGAATAAAATCCAGTTGTGGACAAGAGGTTGTTGTCTTATTGATTATGAGAAAATGAGACAAAATTTGATTTTAAATTTAAAAGCAGTAGGCCCACCACATTGAACAATACTTGCATTGACACTGCTTGGCATTTTATCAATCAATGACGGCAAAAATACTGTCCTGGACTATTATAGTCCATGTAATTTCCTTCATTTCAAGATCGCTAAAGAATGTAAATTCAATGTCCACAAATTCTCATTTACAGTTTGTGCAGGGCAAGGAATCAGCAGAAAACATTGCAAAGTGTGCCTGCTGATGTAAACTACAGTCAGTTTCAAAATGTTAAGACCACCCTGCATTTCATCTCCTTGCTAAACATTTTATTTTTGTTTTTGCAAAATACAAGGTTTAACAGGCATTCCGAGTTAGGATTACAATAGTAGTATATAAGCATTGTCACATAGCAAATTAGCATTAACACATGTTAAAACAAAAGAAAGTTATACGGCATCAAAGCTTGGCGCAGTGTGTTACAAAGTTAAGACCACTGTCAAAATGTTAAGTCCATCACTGATTAATATTTTGTTACGTCACCGTTTGCTTTGATAACTGCTGCAATACGGTGAGGCATGCTGACAACAAGGTTTGTACATAATTCAGGACTGATTTTAGAGCATTCCTCAATCAAAACGTTCTCCAAACCTTGTTTAGTGCAAGGTTTCCTTATCTGAACACGTTTTTTCATTCGTGAAAATATATATATTCTCAATGGGTGACAAATCGGGACTGTTGGCAGGCCACGGAAGTACTTGAATGTCTCTTCAAGCCAGCGTTTGGTAGAAGTAGCGGTATGACATGTTGCTCCATCTTGTTGAAAAATGAAGAGCCGACGACGTGGATACATCTTTGCAATAGATGGCAAAAGTGAGGTTTCTAGAATATCACGGTACTTCACCATTCACAGTCCCGTTTACAATCTGTAAAGAACCAGTGCCAACACCAGACATGCATCCCCAAACTATTAGCTTAGCTGGAAACTTTGAGCTGCGTCGAACGCAATCAGGCAAGTATTCTTCATCGTTCAGTCTAATCACTTTACGACCAATATTTCCAAAACAAACCTCAAAAGTTGATTCATCACTAAATACTATGGTGTTCCATTTCTGAACAGACCAGTCCTGACGCTCCTTTGCCCATGCCTGTCGATTTGCTTTTTGTTTTTCAGTCAGAAGTGGTTTTGATTTTGCGTTGCAGGATTCATAACCCCTCTTTGCAAGGGACCGTCGACACGTAACAGTTGACGCATTGTTGCCAATGACTTCACACTAATCTGTTGCTATTTCAGGAACAGGTGCATGTCGTTTCCTGATGACAATTCGCCTCAGAGCAGTGACATCACATTTTGTTGTGGATGGAGGCCGTCCAGTTGACTTCTTCGGAGCAATAGTTCCACTTACATTATAACGTTTAATGGTGTTTAACACACCTGTTTTACTGATATATAACTCCTTACCTATTTGTCTTCTGCTGTGTCCTTTTTGATGACTTTTAATTATAACACTCCTGATTTCCAAACTTAGAGTCTTTGTTTTCCCCATTTTGTGAAACTTTTACATGAAATCACACAAACGAAAGCATATGCAAATAAGATTACATGCCTCTTTATTCTCAGTTTATCCTTTTTCAGTTATTGGATGAGTCCAAATGAAATATCCCGTTTTTTTCCAATGAAATTTCAGTGATGGACTTAACATTTTGACAGTGGTTTTAATTTTTTGAAACACAGTTACAAGCTTTGATGCCGTATAACTTTCTTTTGTTTTGACATGTGTTAATTCTAATTTGTTGTAAGATAGTACTTGCATACTACTATCGTAATCCTAACTCAAAATGGTTGTTAAACCTTGTACATGTATTTTGCAGAAACAAAAATAAAAAGTTTAATGGGGAGATGAAAATGCAGGATGGCCTTAACATTTTGAAACTGACTGTATATGTAATCATGAACTGTCTACCTAAGAGTTAATTTGTGTACCCTTTTCCCTTAGAGGTCGAAAATTGCGACAGCTGAAAAAAAGGTTGAAAGATGCTGCCTAATCTTATAGCATGAAATGTTAATATTTAATAATAATATTTTGCAGTTAATATTTAATTCTGTTTTAATCATTCTCAAATTAAATACTCACAAAATAATAATAATAATAATAATAATAATAATAATAATAATAATAATAATAATAAAAATCAAAATTCCTATTAAATCCACTGATAGGGCCTAGTATTGCAATCTCAAAAGTTAAGAACAAAAGACATGTACTGAATAAGCAATACGGAAATACTTTTTATTTGCAGCTGTTATGTTTCGAAACCTCCATCTACAGAGCCAAAAATTGAATGGTCAGTTTAAATAGTGTTTCTTGTACAAGCTAAATTCTTACACTTTTCAGAATATCTGCAAAACAGTTTATGAAAATCAATACCTTAGAAAATATCTAAACACACATTGTGCAGACAAAGCAGAGATCCCTCCCTAATATAGTGCCAGTCCTCCGCTAGCATATTAACAGCTTATTACACATTGTGGCATCAAATTGGTACATTACATCTAATTGTAAGATCTGATTGCAACAGGGATCATGGTGGTAACAGTTGTAATATTTCCTAGTAAAATTATGCCCCCCCCC
>JAHWFO010042181.1:2661345-2690066 GCA_023313115.1 Rhysida immarginata | reverse complement strand
GCGGCATAGTTTCATAGCCCAAATGATGTATTTGCTGCACAATCATTAATGAAGTATGCAGTAGGACATTGTCTTGAAATGACAGGATACCATGCTACCAACAAGTGCTGGCTGCTTAATGGCATATAATAGGGCTCAGGTTCATTTTCCAGGCTCTTATTTCCAAGCTTCAATTTTGCAAACCAAGTAGCTTGTTCATAATCAGCCATTTCATTTGCAACAACCCATTAAAATGAATAAAAGCATATCTATGCATCGATGCAAACGCATCAGTAATATATTCTGATTTAGCTCAAGAAGTTGTTTAAGAATACAAAACACAAGCCTGCATACATTACATAATTTTCAAAAAGTCTAAGCAAAGTTGGTACTTTTGCACAAGCATGAGTGGAGCCAAGATGAGTAGCATCTCTTTGAAAGACACAGATATGCAACCAATGAAGATATTGAACTGAAATTTGGCACATAACCATAAAAGACCTTATATAATGCTTTCACTAGATTTCATTGAATTTGGAAATGATCGAGCCAGGACCCCCTTGACATAGAATGACCCTTCAGTCAACATTATTTCTACGCTCTGTGCATCACTGCTATGAATTTCCTCATAGAGATTTCTAAAATAAGGCAAACATTCTTTTTAAACAGTTAAATGGTAAAGGAAAGAGGGATGCAATCAATCAGCTAACGAACATTGCTGATTCAAAGTATAAGGACAATGACAAAGATTCAAAGAAAGAAGGGTCTACATTGCTGATTCAAAGAAAGGAGGGTCTACATTAAAGGAGGGTCTAAATTTATCTGCAAAATGGGAAAGGAAAAATCATACGGTTCATTTCCAAATATAATGTAATTATCAATCAGCAAAGGGGAAGTTTACACAAACTGCAATGTTTGTTTGCCCTGCCCCCTCCCACCAAGTCCAATCTTGTATATAAAATATACTTTTATCCCCTGCCTGTCATTTCTATCAATGAACTCTAATCAGCCTAACACAATTTTATTGCAGTTGATTTCTTATGAATATGATAATCTATCTAATATTTTTGAAGGATGCCATTTGGGTCTTGCTAAAGGTTATGTTCAATATTTCCTGAATTATTATCAAACATGCACGTAGTTAAGAGTCCAATCTTCTCTAAGAAGTAGAATGCTGATGTAGTTTTCAACAAGGGAAAAAATATTTTGAATTAGTTTCAAATTATAAAAGCATTCATTTCATTTTAAAATAATATGAAGGCTTTTAGCATTTAAAATGTTTCATTACTGTTGCAACTTTTTATTTAACCAATCAATGATATCACTTTCATACCTCACTCGTGCATACAAATATATAGCCATAGTGAGTTTTTGGTATCATGGGATTAATCTGATATATATGCTGTTGGTCTAATGAAATATTGCATTAATACTCTGAACCTACCCATTACTGAGATGGCTACCAATTAGCCAAATGCATCCCAATTTGGGCATGGATGTTTGCATTTATATATATTGATTGACATCCATTTATAGCAGATTCTTTCATCATTCAACTGGACTTCAGCAGCATAACCAGAAAGTTTAACCAATAAACCATCTCCCCTTAATGAAACAGCAACCTGAGCACTTGTCCCATGCTGCCTTGCCCTGACTATGGCTCTCTATATGCCAAATGCTTTCCATTAAGAAAAAAAAAAAAAAAAATACGGGGGGAAAAAAAAAAGAAAGAAAAGAAAAATAACTGAATAGAAAATATAATGCAAGTGGTTTAACTCTATAAAATAAGTATGCTTTTTATTATACATACTTTTTCATTATTATTTCAGAAGCACCTTTTGTGTAGACACGATAACCCCCACCTTCTCTATGAACTATAGTGCTCATAGATTTCCGTACAGAATTAAATGTGTAGACTTTGAATAATCGATCTTCAGGTAATTCATCACGAATAGTTTGATAATCACGTCCAATTTCCAAAACAAAGCCTAGTAAAGCACATTCAGTTTTATTTCCAAGTTGTTTGGGAAGTTCACCTGGATTATCGGGTGGCTGCATTAAAAAAAATAAGATTAGGCGACAATTAGGAGTTACAATAAAAATAAAGTGAATGATAATTAAGAACAATTATATGCATAACACAAATGTTATATTTTCTTGTTAATCCCTTTAAAGTTTTATCACTTCGTATTTAGGAAAATTAACCCATAATAGCCTATATTAATTTTGTGATGGCAGAAGGAATGACATGTCCACAACATAAGAAAAACATAAAATTTAAGAAATCCAGAAAGCTGCCAACTTCAATGGATACCCCACCGAAGAAAAAAAGAAAATCAATGATACCATAATGAAAACCATAAAAGGAATGAGAAATTTTATCATGAGGCCCTATAATTTGTTCCCTAATAAAAAGACTCAACAAAATTTGTTGTGCCTTTGGCTTCACTGTCACTTGTGAGAGTTCCCTTAATTTTAAGAGACTTTTAGCCAATACCAAAAATATAATACTCTACAACAAAAATGAGGCATCTATGAAAAATTCAACAAGGATAAAAGAAAATTTTGGATATAGTAAAAATTATAATAAAATACTAGTAGCTTCAAAAAGTTCCTGGAATTAATTTTTATTTCTGCACACAGAAAAATTTAAAAAATTTAAACAACATTTCTTTCAAAATACTATCCTTGGGCAGTAACACACTTCTGCCAACGTCTGTATAATTCTTGGAAACACTCTGCGAAGCCAGTTTACGGTACGGTGAAAAGTCACTTTAAGTGCGGATATCGCAGCAGCTTTTGTCTCTACATTCTGGCGTCTGTCTTCTCGCACGATGTTGCTCACAAGATTAATTATGGATGGATGGATGGATTGATTGAAGTTGATGGACAGCCACTCTGATGGTCATCTTTGATATTCGAGTGTTGTTCCATAACTGACATTTTACGCAGTGAAATCGGAATGCAATGCTTACTCTACTCTACCAATTAACGGACTGCCTGTGCACCGCAGCATTCCGTTTAAATCACATCAAAACACGTTAGAGCGTGATCTGCAAATGGTAAACAATATGGGGAAGCCTCGCTCGCTCACACACACTATCTCAATTTCACAGCATATCAAGATTCCGAGAACTTTTTGAAGCTACTAGTATTATAAACCTGATAAAAGGCCTATGGGGCATATTGCCAAAACAGACAATTTAAAATGTTGCATTTCGTGAATGATTACAAAAGCTTACATGAAATTTCTAAAAATTCCCCCTGAAAAATTAATGAATTTAGACAGAAGTCCTTTAGACCTTATCAGAATGGAACAATGGTTGAAAATTAAATAACCAATCAGCAGCCAGTAGACATTAGCATTCTTCCATTACCGTATATACTCGTGTATAAGCCGACCCACGCATAGGCCGACCCCCTGTTTTTGAGCCCATAAAGTTGAAAAACGCCTTGACCCGCGCATAAGCAGAGGAAAAAAGGAAAAAAAAAAAAAGATTTGAATCACCCTATATAATCTTTAAAATTACAACGCTTAACAGATACAAAAAAATTATTTGAAGAATTTTATATTTTATAAACCAGTTTTCGATCATGGTTTCAATTTTGTTTCGATCATCTTTCAGTAGGCCTAACGCATTTTTATTTTAGTTATGTATTTCAATGGAAAAGTGGATGGAAAATTGAGGAAAAAGACGTGAAATACTGCACTGTATATTGTTTATAATTGTACAATGTGCTGTTAAGGTCTATTAAATTTCAAATGCTAGTGCTTGGCGATAATATCGATGGTAGCTCATGTATCGATGTTCAAAAAGTTTTGAAATCGAATTTTTTAGTCTTCTTGAATCTTCGATGCTTCGATGTTCCATTTTGAATACTCTTTAGATTGATGTATTTACTGTATTTATTGCAATGAGAGAACACGTAAAAATGCGCTGGTTTCGTTTGAAGCCCCTCCCCCTCTCATACTTTCTCCTATATGGCCGCCACAGCCTTTTAGAGATTCTCATTATGCTGCAAAGAGAGAGAATACTTTTATCTTATCAGAAATTTATTTATGCAGTGAAAAGGTTAATAAATGAAATCTAAATGGATTAATAAATAAAATTATTACTTAGTTTTTTGTAAACTCCAGTTATAAGAGTTTTCATCAACTCTGACCCACGCATAGGCCGAATGTGGTTTTTAGGGGTCATTTTTTGGAAAAAAAAATTCGGCTTATACGCGAGTATATACGGTATCCCTTCTCTGTTATACAGTGTATATCTCTTCTAAACTTCATAAATTGACTCCTACTGAAAGAAAGCTGCCTTGCAACCGAAATGTATACATAAATGGTTCATGTAACTTTCTTGTGGACAAGTGGTGTGTCATTCTTTCTGCCTTCAACTGAGAAAGTAGACATTTTCTTCTTTTTTTTTTCAGTTTATCAATTTAATTTAAATTTATTTATTCAAGAGAATATAACCAAAAACACTCCTTATTTTAAAAACCCTGATGTATGCAAATACATCTAGAATACATGCAAATGGAATCAGTACTACTCCTGCTGTTTAACAAATTTTGCTTGATACAAATTCATGTAGATGATTAAGTACTAATTATATAACTTAATGGAGTTATCTATCGTTATTTGTTAAACTTCTCATAGCTTCATATTTTAACCACTTAATGCCGGCATTATCATATACGATACAAACTTATCTGGTGAATGCTAATTCCAATATAAATTCAGGGTTCACGCTAGGGCAAAATATCTACTAGTCAATTTGACTCCCTAGCCTGAAAACTGCAAGTCAAATTTCAGAAGATGCGAGTCAAAATTTAGATTTTTTTTAACTTCCATATTTTTACGTGCATCCAAAATCTTTATAGCTACTGACTGCTATAGTTAATTAGAAATTTAAACAAGACCGCATGTGACAAAATGAAGTAAGGTTAAAATGTGGTGAGAAAGATATGGGTCGATGATATCCAAAATTTAACAAGTCAATTTTGACTCGCTGGTCAAAAAATCACGAGTCAATTTTTAGCAAAAATGCTCATTTGACGTGTAAATTGCGAGTAAGCGCGAACCCTGTAAATTTATTAAGCGCTCGTAGATGGTTGTATCATATTTGAGCCACTCTAAACTAACTCTAAGACAAGTGGCATGTCATTAGAATTAGTCATTCATTAAAATTCAGAACCATTATTGCCAAGTGCCTTACAAAAGTAGGAAATGGCAATCAATTGAAAAAAAGAGGAAGGCCCAGTACTGCTTTGATCAAGGAAGAGTTTGATGAAAAAAAAACAACAAAAAACATCCGAGGCCTAGCAAAACCAATTTCTCACGTCACTGTAAGAACAGACAATGAGAGCCATTGGCCGAAGGTTACGGACAAACGTATGAGATGCAGGAAACCAGGATGCAACTCTGTCAACTATTTATGTTTAACAAAAAAACAGAAATTGTTACAATCAGTTTCACGAATCTCATATTTTTTATTTTTAATCGTGGACTGATGTTTCATATTTGATACAAACTGTTTGCGTCCAAAATAAACATTATTTTTCAGTACTAAGTAACTGCTATGTTATCATGATAGATTTAAAGCACAAAAATGCCTTTTTAAAATTTTTTTAGCCATATATTTAATTTTAGGCATCAAGTGGTTAAATAATTTGTTTTATACATGTGTGCTATTAAGATGTGTACGGATATATTTTTATCTTTGGAAGTTTTTAAGTGAACATGTTATCTTTCTTCACATTAGACAACTGCATGAAAAAAATGATTTAAGTACAGAAAATTTACAGGTGTCACACTTCCTTGGATTTCAACAATGCATAGAGAAAGTTCCATTTCCTAATCTAATATGAATTTAGTTATCGCAAATGCCTGTTACTTCTCATTTTAAACGCAACGAAAGTGAAAGGAAAAAATGAAATGAAACTAAATTCCTTGATAAATATTTAACTGCAAAAATTCTCAATGTGAAAATAAAGAAAACAGGCAATATTAATAGAAAAAAATATTTATCTTCTACAAAGCGATTTGGCAGAGATGGCACAGTTCAAACAGCAGTTGCAGACTGGTGAGTGACTCAGGTTGTAAGTTTCTTTCATGGAATAATAGTAACATCAGAAACTATTATAAATACATATAAATTGTATTTCTTTAAATCAGAAATTAAGATTTTTAAAAACATATAATGGATCACGATATAGATGAAAATACACATCTAAAAACAACAACAAAAAGAAATGCCTATCACATGAAAAATACAAGCCACAATATACTATAAAATAATAATTATTTTGAAAAGCAAAATTACTTAAGCAAAAAAACATATTCAATAAGAAGTCAATAATGGAACAGCTTTATAAAATTTATAAATGTAATTATTTGGTTATAATTATATATTATAATAATATATTTACACAATATGGGGAAATATACACAGTTTAACTGCATTAAAAAGAGCATTTATATATAAACTATCTAAAGATCATTCTGCAAATTGTCACATATACAGGGTGCATAGGGTATTTGAGGACATGTAATTGAGCACCCACAGTTGTGGCTACATTCATATGTATTTTCATCTTTACAGAGCTTCAATGGCAGACTATCAGCTAACGTTGCGCTACATGCACAAGATAGCAAAGTTGAAAATGCAACATTTTTGAAAGTCGCAAGATTGTTTGTGAACAAAATTCGGATGGAGTTGAAAGCTTCAGGCGGACACGTGTCACCTATAGCTAAGCGCAAAAATCACGTTTGAACTGCATGAGAACACCACAATTTGTACAACAGGTGCAAAACATTATCTATGCGAAACGAGAAATGTCCATCAGAGCCATCCCCCAAGATCTCCAGGTTTCTGAGGGCACAATCCTCACTGTCGTGCATGAAGACCTTTGTTGTAAGTCATATGTTCTAAAGAAACGGCAGTTCATGTCAGCGAAAACACAAAAAGAACAACTGGTATGAGCAAAGCAGTTATTAAACAAGATTAAACATACGGACGAATCTGGCATGCTCTGCTTTTTTCCGATGAAAAATATTTTGACCAGGACCAAAAGGCGAACCAGCGAAATGACAGATGGTTATGTGACAGTTTTAGGGGTGGTGAGTAGCAAAGGACACATCGTGCCACTCCACTTCTTTCCATAGGGTTTTCGAACAAATACTGCTGGTTACACTGGGATGCAAACAGCTGTGGAACCCTGGTTAGACAGCATTCGCAATGGCACACAATAAAAAAGGACATAAAGCTGTGACAACCCATCTGCATGATCATATCCACTGAATTTGTGTCCACCTAACTCGCCAGATCTCATGCTCTGGGCCATTATATGTGGGACGCTGTTGAACTGGCAGTTAATCAACATCCACACAATGCCATTGGTTCCGTCTAGGTTGCCATTGGCCAGGTAATGGCCGACATCCAGAAGAATCATTTAATTGGGGCATGTTAACATTTCCTGTCTTGTATTGAAGCCATCATTGCAGCTAATGGTGGTTACATCAAATAAATCTGTTCTCCAACCCTTCCTGCATCTGTGTACCTAATCTTGTATGAATAAAATACGTTGTTTGGCTTATATGATGTTTTGTTCTACTATCTGCATCGTGTCCTCAAATTTCCTACGCACCCTGTATATTTCATTAATGTAATAGACCTGGAGCCTATATATTATTTATTGAATTGCATTATGTAAATAATTTAAACAGCAAAACAATGTTTCTTTGAATTCTAAGAGGGTCCTGAATAAAAAAATTATTTGACAAATAAAGAAGCTAAAGGCATCCAAATTGGCTATCGTATAGGATCATCGTTGTGATTCAGTAGCTGATTGAAAGGCTTATGCTGGCAATTTGAACAGATTCTAGAAAAGGTAGCAATATTCCATCTTTAATAGAGTAGATATTAAAGGAATCTATCAAGAAATTAATACCTTCTTGTAAGATGTGGTTTGCAAAAGCGGAGATATCACATTTTTCATTTTCAATATGGAAAACATGTTTCGTCATTCTGATTTTCACCCCTCTTTTTGAAAGTCCCAGCTAATACATATTGCAAGAGGACATTCTCACTTATAAACCTCTGCAATCCTGTCCTTTACCTTGTTAAGCTTTTTCTTCAATCTGATAAACTTTTGAAGGCCACTTGATCATTGATTTTTTTACAAATCCTTTTGAGACCTTTGTTCTAATTGTCATCGTACTGAAGAACAATAATTTTACAAAAAATCACGTTCATGTTTGACATTCTTCAAGAGGGGTGCCTTCTTCTAATGCCCACGTTTTTTGTTGTTTTTTTATTTTTTATTTTTATTTTCTTCAGTAATTTATCTACTGTTCAGTCTTCTTGCAAAAATGTTTTTATCTGGGTCATTAGAAAAGAAGGTTGAAAACCAGAATAAAGGAGAATATCTCTTATTTTAAAAACAGAAAACTGGGTATCTCTACTTTGGCAGGCCACATCTTACAAGAAGGGTAAAATTTCTCAACAGATATCTTTCTCCTAGATTTACACTATTTTTTTCCTGCTTGTGAATGCAACAGTTTTCAAAAAAAAAAAAGAAAAAAGAAAAATGTGCTGTAAATGTTTTTTAGTTTTAATATTCTTTTCTTTCATGTTAGGATCTGCTGTCAACTAATGTAAAATTAAATACAAGAAAGTTTAATCCATATAGTTGAGTCCTAGTGCTTTATAAAAATTTTTAATACAAAAACAGAATTAAAAACAACAGGGCCATACACAGGGGGCGGATAGCACCCCAAAAAATAAAATCCTGGGCACGATGGTGAAAAACACATAAAATCTGTTGAATATGTTTGTGTTATTTTTCAGATTGTCACAAATTTATTAAATGAGGCAGGAAATAAGTAAGAAATTTTACTAGAGATTAAACAAATAGGAATTCAACAAATTAAAATTTCCTAACTGAAGTAATAATAAATATTAATAGTAAATAAAATTTATAAACTTACCATCACACGTGAAGTATAGGCACTATTAACTGCGATACCATGAACCATTAGCTCTCCAGCTTGTGGCGAAATTTCATTAAAATTTGGTGTTCGTTTGTAATGAATTCCTAGAAAACAAAAAAAAATGTTAGTTATTTAAGACTGTCAAAGGCATAAAGATGCCAAAAATGAGATTGAAAGTACATGCTTAATGTTAAAATGTCTAAGCCTGCAGTTTGATGTTAAAACCACCTGTCAAATTAGAACCAAATTACTGAAGATGTTTATAACACTGGCCAGTTAATATTCAGCATTATTCATCTACAATAACAATTCGTCTTAAACTTAACTGGCAAAGTTAAGATTCTGTTAACTTGACAGGAAATAATCTTCAAATAATTTATGTTTTACTATAGTTTTTATCCCAGTAAAAAAATAATAATGATGGCAAATGACAAATCATTTCAACTACTAGCAAAATTCATTACTTAAAGAATCATTTCAAAAATCCAAGCAAGCTGCATTTAAAATATTGGCATTTGAAAATTTAAGTATCCAGTTTTTGGGCATAGTAAAAATGAAAACTGATTTGGCTGGTACACAGGGTGTAACAAAAAGAATGGTGGGGTTTCAAATGATTCTAGCTTAGAAAGTATAGATTTAGCAATGATGGGGAGAAGCATGAATTAAAGAGGGAGTTGTCTAGTTTTAAATGTTTCACACTAGATCTCACTCTCTCCTAGTCACCATAGCCATCCAACGCATGAACGTTTTCTTATTAGCGAAATGGCAACAGCCCAGCAAAAGGCATATTGTGTGATTGAGTTTGCCATGCGATTTCTTTTTATGGTGATATGTTAATGATAACGTGATGCCTGCTGACTTAACGAACTGAAGAATCAGTTCACTGCACCACTTGCTATTATTACTTCTGATATGGCACAGCAAGTTTGGCAAAAGTTTCAGTCAGGTGTGATATTGGCCAGGTGAGAAGGGAGGAAATACAACATCTTTAGAACAATAATATGTATCAAATATGTATACAAAGTTCATTTATGTACAATGCTTACTCTAAGAAGTATAGCGGTTATAAACCCCACCATTTATTTTGGTGCATATATATTGCTCCTGAAAAAAAATAAAGCATGCAACTAATAATACCTTACCTTTTTGTAATAAATGGAAAAAAAAAAAAAGTTGAAGTGTGCTTTTGAATCAATGATTATGTTAATATCATACAGTAGAGCCCCGATAGTTCAAGGTTCCGTGTATATCAAGCTGAATCACTCTCGAGTAGGGATACACATTGTACATCGATGTTCAGGTAACATCAATGTTTTCCAAAAACTGTCAAGTGCTAAAATTTGTGTAAACTCCTGTTAAATGGATAAAATAACAGAAAACGCACTGTGATGTCATTGGCAGACACATTCTCTCTACTGTTTCTGAAGATTGGCAGACACATTCTCTGTAGTATGTATACTCTGTTTATAAAAGCCACTTTTCATTTCCATGCAATGTAAATCTTTCTGTGTAATCAGAGTTTTTCTAAATTCGAGTTACAGTCAGCCCCAATTACCTCGAATTATCGGGGCTCTGCTGTATTTCTGTATTTCTATTCTTTATTCTGGCTTTGCTAAATTCTGCTTCTGGTAAATATATTCGTCTCTTTTGTAAAAAAGTACGTGCGCATTTCAGCAAGTATATTCATTCACCAGCTTCATTACAGGACACATGACCAAAAAATCAATCACATTGATACCATCATGAAGAATGTCCCGATTGTTTAGTTTGATAAATTCTAGTCAGACTAGACTAATGATACCAAATCAAAAATATTTCTAATATAAAAACTGAAAGAGCATTTAACATCATAGACAGATCACAAAAGAATAACAATTTTTAGAGCAAAAATTAGAGATTTAATAAGAAGGTGCAAGTATAAAAGCATCATTAGCTCTAGCAAAGCCTTTTGAATCATTTTATTTATTTACATTTTTAATTATATAAACTAAATTTAATTCTTTAAAAATCTTATTTATATTAAATGGCACACCCATGTAGAACTTTTTAAATGAATGACAAATTTGTCATGATAGGCAGCAGATTGTATAATTCAACAATGCAGTTAAAGTCTTCTATTGCTCATGCACCTTTGTCTAAGTAATTTTGGAATCCACGAGCATGGAGTGTACTTACTCAGTTTGATGATGGACAACAAAAGAGCTTTTTAATGGCAATAATTTGCAAATGATGGAGAGAAGGGGAAACTACTATTAGATGAGTATATCATTGTTTCCACGCAAAGGTAACAAAAAAGCATAGATGCGTATACTTCCATGCATCACAATCTAATTCTAAATTTGATATAGAAATATCATATATACAAGTACACACCTTTCTTAGCTATAATGGATCAGGTGTCAGTGATAAAACAGTCCCTTGATAAAAAATTCTACATGCATGCTAGAATTGGCGGAGAATCAAAAATAAAATTAGAACAAAGAAAAATGAAATTAAAAAAATATTTTACCACATATAAAACTTTGTACTACTGTCATTCGGTTTGTTGTTAAAGTTCCCGTTTTATCAGAACAAATAGCAGTGGCATTTCCCATCGTTTCACATGCATCCAAATGACGGACGAGATTATTGTCTTTCATCATTTTCTACCAATATAGAGCAGATATGATTATAACATCAGTAATAGTCGAACGAAAATGAATTACAAACTTACAATACAGTTTAACCCATGTAACTCGAACTCTCTTAAGTCGAATTAAATTGAAATTCCCTCCCCTTTATGAATATAACTCGAAGTAATATTTTGAATATCTCGGATAAATCTAAAACTTTTTCGTCAAGAAACGTTAGGGAAAAAATCAAATTATATTACAGAAGATGTATTACATAAGTGGTGATTTAATGAATGCAAAATCAAATGATTCAGCAAAACTTCTCACATAAGTGGTTTTAAGTGTTCAAACAGATGTTTATTACATTTCATTCCATCATTGCAGAAGCTATATTTATATCTAAATACCATAGCATATGTAATCAATAATCACGTGAACCTTGATTCAGCTTTGTTTTGGAATTTCATTTAAGCTGAAAAAGGTAAATCTAAAAATTTTTCCTGGTCCCCTTACAATTCGACTTAAGCGGGTTACACAGTAATAATATAAACATTAAAATAGGATACATTAATTAAAATCTGATTTTATTATTAAAAAATTACTTAAAAAATTTCATCAAGATATGTTAGCTTATAAATTATCAGAGAAATTGCACTATAGAGAGATAAATTAAGATTATTTTCTTTACGAGCCATTTAATAAAAACATCAATGATTCCTTGATATCAAAATGGGATGTGTATGTTATACTAACCAACTCATGATGTAATAATAATGAGAGTTTTTTTACTTATTTACCTATATTTTTTTTAACTGTTTATCATTCAAAAAATATACGAAGACAGATTTTTGTTTGTGTCTGGTTTCCACCTGAAAAGTGAATAATTAGCAAGCATGATGCACAGAAGTTACAAATGATGAAGAATTCCATTCAGTTACACTTTTCTGGATTCAAAGATCAACTTCAGTGTAAACTTAATTGATTTAACACACATGTAAAATAAGATCCATGTTAGAAGGGCCCTATAAGCACTGTGACCAGAAACTCCAGAAAATCAATCTCATGGTTCAACTGAAGTGCAATCCAGTAGTTCCTTTTATACTGTTATGCAAATGAGGATCGTTGTTGTTGTTGTTAACAGTGCCACATTTCACCAGTGATCGGTTGGGGAACGACATATCAGTATCTCTTCCCCATCCCATGAATATCATACCCTCCAACTTTGAAGGCATTCAGTCACCCGATCACAGGGCTGTAAATAGAAATACTTTAATTCGAATCACCCAGTATCGTAATGAATGCAGAAAATAATGATAGAATATGCAATCAAATGCAATTTGTTTGCTTACAGAATTTTTTTAAAGAAACAGCGCATTAAAGAATGGAATTAAAAAAAAAAAATAAGGTAACGCTGGCAGATGGGGGTTTCTTAATGTACAGTCTATTCCAAAAGCGCTTTCATTTGCTTGGCAGGAGTTGAGCTAAACGAAGTTGATCGGTTATAAAGTCTAGTGGTTTGAACGAACATCATAGAAGCTTAAAATGAACTTGGCCATCCAGAGTAGGAATAGGGATGAGGTTTAAACTGGTGTGGGCGAATTACAGTAATTTTAACTGAAAAGATTAATCACTGCTTTTTATTTCAGTATGATAGACTTTGCAGATGAAATATTTAACGCACTTATTAAAAACAAAGCAATAAATATTTAAGAATATTTCAAGAGTGTTCGATGAGGGTTTATCCTATGCCAAACTTTAGATGTTTAAATTATTGATGAAAATAGGAACAAAAATTCCGGAGCCTGAATTTGAAGAGCTGAAGGTTCCCAGTTCGAATCCAGGCTGTGGAATTTTCTTTCCTATTTTCATCAATAAATATTCAGTTTATTTATTTATTTCTTCTGTATTTTGAACTTTGATATTTTTACTTATTAATTTTTAAATTCTGGAATATTTTGATACTGAAATTGTTCATGCCACCATATATTATGCTTGTATTTATAAGACAACAAAAGCCATTATGATGTACACTATAGTAAACAGCATGTAGTATACAGCATAAATATATGCTTTTTTCATATATTAGATATGGTATTTTTAAATATGTAACGTATATCTTATTCTTTCCCATCATGGATGAGAATACAACTTTGTTTGCCGATACGTTATTTTTTTAAGCATAAACCCAGAAGATATTTCATTTCGAAAGATTGGTAGCTATTCCCTATGAAATACCATAATAGATTTATGCTTTATAATTATTATTTTGCTAAATGTGCAGCAAACTTAAAGTTAATTTTCTACTACTGATTATTTTATGAAAAACATCTAATGATTTAATTCATGTATTCACCATTATATTGTTCAGCGTATTTTGCCAACTTATCGCTTACTCCCTTGTGTAGTTTTCACATTATTATAGTACATTTGTGCTAAAATAATAATATACATTGATTTATTAATAATAAAGAAAAACTTTCCTAATAAAGGCTCAAAATCAGATTTCAATTAAAACAGTTCGACGTCACTCATTATGCCTCCCTATCCCTGTTGTTAAGAAACAATAAATGGCATCGTCCAACATGATTCGAACTTGACTTCTTGTCTGAAATGATTAATCTCACTGGTTTCATGTATTGCAAGGAAGCCTACCATCATTCACCAAAGTGAAAACGCTTTTGGAATAGGGTGTACATACTATCTCATCTCACCATCTACTACAAGCTTAAAACATCAAAATAGTTCTGTGGATCTAGAAAGAGTAAAAATACAGATCGACTTTTCACTGCTCTGTAAACAAGAGAGAGGAAGAAAGCAGTAAAAGCTGTTTGGCCTGACCGCCAAATTCATCACATTGGGAAAAAAAAATGGCCAACAAAAGGGAGATGGTATAAAAGCTGCATTTTTCACTTTTCAAAGATGTTTTTTTTTTAAGAAATAATAAATAATGGACCAAATTTAAAAATTTCAACGAATTTATGATATTTATATCAAAGAATGATATTCTGAAAATAAATTAGATTTTCTTTTTTGCATACAGTTGTCTTTAAAGTATGTCATGAAGCAATTAACATTAATAAAAAAAAATAATAAAACATTTATACAGGGTGTATTTATACATTTTTAACATCGGGGGCGATTCCTGGGATCAAAACAAGAAAGAATGTCCTTATGAAAATATGCCATATAAGGCGTCGTTACTGAATTACATATGACAGCATTACAGGATGTACATTGGCCACATCATAGGAGATGGTCAAAGTGTCCGCCATGAACAGCAATGCATGCGTGGCATTGCCTCAACATGGACTGGCGAAGCCGCTCGAACAGCTACATAGTTGTTATTGATATACTCTTCCCGATCGTTCGTGTCGTTAACCGGAGTGGCTTATATCATACTTTTCAAGTATCCCTACAAATAAAAGTGCAGTGGATTAAGGTTAGGAGACCAGGCAGGCCAATGCACTGGACCAAAAAATGCACTTGATCCCTGTGTGTACATAGGCACAAAACTTGGCAACAATGCTTTGTAGGACATATGTTCATAGGGACATTCTTTCTTGTTTTGATCCCAGGAATCACCCCCAGATGTTTGTTACAAATATATAGATATACCCTGTACATATACTACTAATAAAATACAAAAAAAATTAATTTTTTAAAAAGTTATTAGTCTAACTAAAATAGAACATGCTTTCTAAAATTACCTTAACAGAATAAGCCAATGCTAATGTTACAGCAAGTGGAAGACCTTCGGGGACAGCTACGACAAGTACAGTGACTCCAATTATAAAAAATTTAACAAAATGCTCAAGATGAGACGTTTTCCATTCCTTCTTTTGAACAACATAGAACTTAATACAGAAGCGAATTATCAAAATAATTACGGTGCAAATAGCAATGAAAGAACCTGAGAGTAAGGAAAAAAAAAAAAAAAAAGAAAAAAAGGAATAAAGAAACATTGAAAAATCGATTTGCTTAATAAAATACTAAAACACTGATTGATTCTGTTGACATGCACTGTTAATCCAAACATCTGCTTATCACATAATTAATGATGATATGCATTGTATTTAAAATGGAATAAGAAAAATTTCTGAAAGCATTTTCTTAGAAGACAGTGTGTTAACAGAGTCTCATTCTGTAGTCTGACGTCTCTATACACATACATGTATAGCAAAATGAGAAATCAAAGCATATTATTTATACAGAGTGTTTCTAAATGGAATGAAAATAATTACATAGTGTGATTCCATGCATCAATCTATGCAAAAAGTTCCTTAATGAAAATGTCTAAAACTCAAAATTTAGGGTCTAAAAAAAAAATTCGCATCATTACATCATTTATGTACTGTACTACTTATCACACAATGAACAGCACTATGCCACGAGAAATCTGCGGCAATTGCCGAGATTAAATTACATTTTCTGCCAGCTTTTTAGCAAACTTCACGTGATATTTAGACCCTAAAATTTGAGTTTTGTACATTTTGCACATGGAACTAAGTTTCTTATCATGCAAAGGATCACACTAGGTACTTATTGTCCTTCCATTTAGCGACACCCTATATATACTTATATACAGAGTTTCATGTTTAACAATAAACAATTATAAATATGCTGTTAGTAATGTTATGCAAACAATATTTATGAGAGTCTTTAATGACAATCATATCAAGAGTAAAGAATTAAAATAACAAAGGGCCTTGAAATTTAAGTTAGGGTGGTACCATATGGTACGATTAGGATACGTACTACTAAACCAATTCCCACTATCATTGTGCAAACGTTATATTTATTCACAAGATGTTCTTACAAGTTGTTTGATATATTATATGTCATATCTTAGCATTGAAATTTCCTGTGATTAAGTGATGAATTGCCTACTAAATAACCTTGAATGAAGCTAATTATATGTATTTTCAAATCAGTATATCAAGAAACAAAATTGTAATAATATCATACCAGCATATCCAATCTGTATAGCCAACTTTGTTAATTTAGCTTGCAATACCGATTTTTCTTTGCGTGGAGAACCTTCTTCAACTTTATCTTCTTTTTCAGATGGTTTTTCAATAACATTAGTGTCATCAGGAATAGGCATATGACTATTGCCAGTCATTATCAGCTCTTCATCTGATAATGAAAAAAGATTTTCAATGCTTGCAAAATTATTCAATGCAAAATTATTAAAATGAAAGAAAAGACAAAAAGAAATAAATAAATAATTAAATAAACAAGCAAGAATGAATAAATAGCACTTTTAAAGACAAAGCATGTCCATGTACATTACTTACATTTAAGTTTGATGTACACAATTTGTTGAAATTATACATTTATGAAAACCTTGGAGAAAATGCTCCAACACTGAACAATTAATAAAGGAAAATAAAAGAAAAATTCTGCAAACTATGCTTTAATCAGGAACCATGTGCATTTGACTCTATTCTTGAAAGGACTCAATCTAATAGATTAAAAACTTCAATGGAACATCCTGTCTCATTGTACCTTATTTGTTTTGTAGTTTCTGAAGTTGAGTTAATACCAATTCACTGAAATATACTCGTATGTATTCACAAAAAGCAAGTGTCTATCTACACTATTTATCCAAAAGTAATCGGACACTTTCGTTTTTAGACGTTTTGTCAAATATTTAGAAAACATTTACTTGACGAATTATCCTGAAACTTCAGGGGAGTAAAAAGAGCATGTTACACATTATATATTTCATCGAAGGTTATGTTCCGAAGGCAAATAGGGGACCAGTAACGAATTGAACAAAAAAAAAGTAATGTTTGGGATCACCCTGTAAAAATTAATGCTTGAAATGCATTGTAGCTGTAGCATATGCTTATGAGACTTCTTTTACTTATCTGTGTTCATTTGCATGAGAATAGCTTTATAGTCATGGAGATATTAAGGTTTCTTTAAAAAAAAAAAAAATCGAAATGCTTTTGTAAATTTTTTGTTTATAACATGCAGGGTTTTCAACCCAATGCAATGCTATTTTCAGGATACTTGACAAACTACAGTACATACAACACCCTGAAATCAGAATATAAAAATATTAAATATTTGATGAAATATGAGCATTTTTACTAAATAATGTTTAACTGCGCATGCGCAAGCGTTACCAAAATGTCTTTTGCATAATTTATTAGCCAAATGTATAGAGCTACTCTTATAAAAAGCCCAGGCATATATTTTGAAAATTCAGAAGATATCATCGATAGAATGAGCTGAATTTCAGTTGCTCTCAAAAATAAACAAAACAATAAGGGGCTTTCTCCAAATTTTTATTTTTAGATCGGACACCAGTATCAACTTCTTCTTACGCCGATATGAAGTCAATATGAAGTCAGTATTTCTTCATGTCAGCGTAAGAAGAAGAAGTAGATACTGGTGTCCGATCCAAAAATAAAAATTTGGAGAAAGCCCCTCATCATTTTGTTTATTTTTGAGAGCAACTGAAATTCAACTCATTCTATCAACGATCTCTCTCTGAATTTTCAAGATATTTTCTTGGGCTTTTTGATAAGAGTAGCTCCATACTTTTGGCTAATAAATTATGCAAAAGACAATTTGGTAACGCTTGCACATGCACAGTTAAACATTATTTAGTTAAAATGCTCATATTTCATCAAATATTTAATATTTTTATATTCTGATTGTAGGATGTTGTCTCTACTGTATTTGTCAAGTTTCCTGAAAATGGCATTGAATTGGGTTGAAAATCCTGCGTGTTATAAACAAAAAACTTGCGAAAACATTTCGACTTTTTTAAAGAAACCTTTATATCTCAATGAATATACGTGCTATTCTCATACAAATGAACACATAAGTAAAAGAAACCTCATAAGCATATGCTACAGCTACAATGCATTTCAAGCATTATTTTTTACAGTTTATCCCAAACATAATTGTTTTGGTTCACTTTATTGCTAGACCTCTATTTGTCTTCGGGAAAAAACCTTCACTAAAATATATGAGGTGTAACATGCCTGAAGTTTCAGGATAATTCTTCAAGTCTTTTTGTAGATATTCGACAAAATGTCTAAAATCAAAAGTGTCCGATTACTTTTGAGTAAATAGTGCATATGAAGATTGCTCAAAAATAATTACAATATTTTTTTCCTCAGCTAATAGTAAAGACAGAGAAATTTTGGCAACTGTATCAATGTGTTAAATCGCTGAAAATCCTGCTACCTCTACTCCAGTAAAAATTTTCTTTGTGGGATATAGATTTCAGACTGTGTCCTTTTGCTTATTGAAAAATTAATGTCCTAATTCTGAAACCTGTTTCTGCATCTAATCTAAAACCACTTTTACAAGTGCTTTCTAAATGTACATCTGAGTCTTCTATTAAATATTTTTGTGGATTTGTCGTTTTTGTGCTCTAATGTTCACAGTTTTGGCTCGTTTCAAGTTTGCTTTTTAATGTTTATTAACAATACTGATTGTATGCAAGTGAGTTCATACAACAAATCTTACAACAAATAATATTTGAGGTGTGCTAAAATTTAGATCAGTGGTTCCCAAACTGGTAGATTGCAACCCACTAACGAATAAACCTTGAATTTAACTGTCGCTAAATTAGGTCTTGTGAGTTGTATGCTATTGGGCCTATGGATGGTTGCATAATGCCATCTGTGCTTCAAGATAAAATATGTAAACCTGATTCTTATAGCTTATGAGCTTACTGTTTCATTGAACAGCCAATATAACTGAAGAAGAATTGGAAAAAAAGAAGCATAAAATCTATGGAAACAAAGTTGCTCATTAAATTTGTAACTGATGTTGCCATCCTCAATATCATAATTTATAAAGGACATATGCAGATAAAATCACTTACTACCGATCTTGCACATAAAATGAAATGCCTGTAGGAAACCAACTGAATACTCAATGTCCCTATCGTTCTTTCTGCCACTGGGACTGAATTCATGCTTATACAGAAAGCCATAATATCCTAAACACTTGTCATTTATTAAAGAAATTCCTACATCCAGACATTAATACTTCCCTTTCCTGCATTTGAGCCCCTTGCCCTTGGCCCTCTCTTAGGCCCACCCCTCTGGGACTTGGCTTCCAGACTTGATCAAAACAACACATAATAATAATAAAACCAGTACCCACATAACAATTTAGAAATACATAGTTACAACAATAAAAAACTTACTTTTCAATATTATAAACAATTAATGTCTTCATTTTCTCACAACACCCACCAGAAAATTTTATTGCATTAAAAACAAAAAACACCTTATACTGCAAAAATCACAAATTAAAATAAAAAATTTGCCTTAAATGTAAATGCTTTCTATAATTTTTTTTTAGACAAAAGGCTATTTACAGCACCAATTCCTTGTTTCATGAACATGAACTTAATTTTAAAAATTAATAAAATTTATTTAATTTCTCCTAAAATTGTTTTTTGTCAAAATTAATGTGCCAAACAGATCACTGTTTTACAATTTGAATTTTTTTTAAATGAAAGTATTGCCTTTTAAATTTCTCAAGATCTATTTAAGTTTATTAACACATCAAAGCTTAATATATGACATTCATTCCATGAATCACAAAAATAACATTTTTTGACAACTGTTATTATATCACAACATACCTTCATAACACAAAACAAGATGTATCTTCAATCAATAAAGAGTGTTCTATCCTTTGACAGGTCCAGACTTAATGAAGTTTTTTTGGCAATTATTTACACAGGTGGTTTGCAGTTGTCTTGCCTTCCTATGTTAGTTAACGACTGCTATAAGTTATCGGGACCGGCAGCTTAATATAACCTCCGAAGCACGGGGAGATATGGAAATCCACTAGTGGTCACCTATCCAGGGGCTGGAGCACCATCTTTACCGATCAGCGAGGAAACTGAGCTACGACCATTCCCTTAATGTGCCTTAGCAATATTGATTTCAGGACTCTCCCCAGACCCTTTTGAAGTGGTGTGCTACCTAGCTAGTTTTGATGACCACCCGGCTGAATACACAAAAAATTGTACAATACTGTGCATTTTATTTGCTATTAATTTTTGCTCGCCCGACTATTTTATCTTTCCACTCCACTTGCTATTATCTTTCTGGGAGAACACTAGATTTTACGCATGTCTTATAACATTAAGTTATTTCTAAACACGAAAGCAGAACTCAATACAAGTTTTATCCCATTGATGAAGAAAAAGATGAGCAGCAGGTCACCACTGCAAATTTATGTACGTAACAATTCATACTTATTTGTAATTGCTAAATTTTATGTCAGTAATGGTCCTATTGATGTAGTTTATTCCCCTGTTAGTGATATCACAACATTGGAAAGTCTTCATATGATTTGTGTAACAATTGACATATTATTTAAATCTAATTTCAGCTGGTTTTTTTAGATATGAGGGGTTTCTTCACCATACTCCGCAGTTTTATGTTTTTCTCCCACAAATGACTTCTTATTGTCTCCAGAGACAATAGTACCTTTTCATCTTAGTTTTTCCTGTCCTTCCCGCAAAGTTATTTGTGGATTCTTCATGATGGTCTCTATGACCTACTTGATTTGTTGTTTAGTGGCCTTTCACGTTATTGCCTGTTCGATAGATCAACAACATTCTCTAGTCTTCAAAATGCTCCACCTACTTCCTTACAAATGCGTTGATGTTTTCATGTAACATACAGTCATGTGTTTTTCACATGCAAACACAAGAAAACTGCTTCGAACCATTGAATTAGCCTGTTCATGCAGTACATGGTATAGGACGGGATAGCCACTGTTGCCACAAAAATTTTCCACTCTGTTGCCAATAAAGTTATAGTTTCTGCTCCAACACTGATAATTACAGGCAAAACTAGAATTAACAAATACAATTTATTCTATTCCAAAGAATTGCCATTCTAATGTTAATCATTCTACTTTAATGCTTATTTTTAATTAATTTTTCATTTAGACAAATAAGATTTAAATAACATCTCTTTCATCAACAAGGAATTAGTGCATTTTCAAATTCTAAAAGCCTTTCAATTTTCTTTTTAATGCAACAATGAAATAAAACGATCTTGATAAAATTTAGACAGCAATGCAACACACGTATTAACAGCAGTAGACAAGAATATTTTATAATGGTCCTTATAATTTTATTATCAATTCACCTGGTTCACCTTTCTTCTTTTTGCGGTCTTTTTTACCAGCTATGATGAAAGCATGCAAGGGAGGGAAAACAAAACATTAATCAAGGAATAATTTCTGAGAAAGAAAAAAAAAATTATTATATCATTCCTTTATAACAAGATGCTACTTAAATGGCAGCAATTAAGCAATTCATAAAACTTAAAGAATAAAACCTTTTCCATAAAGCAAGCATTCCTATACCATATTCATTTAAGTGGAATCATTTAATATTCTAATAAAAATTTCATTACAATTAAACAAAAGTAATAATGCAAAACTAGACTATTTCTAAATTAAACTACATTTTATTAAATTACTTATTTCTTTATTTAATGCAAACCAAACATCTCAAGATGGGAAGAACACATGAAACTCACGGGAAAAAAAAATGAAAATTTTATTTCATACTACCATGCTTTTTAGCTAAATGTATATTAAATATATTAATAAAAAATAACAAATTTAAAACAGAAAAAAAAATCATCATGCCATTAAAAATAAAAATATGAGCAGAGAGAGAGAGAGAGTAAAATTTCAAAATGTTTAAAACTACAGATTGCTCCTACCTACTTTCAAAAATAATTATTGAAGTTATATTCTTAAATAAAATGAACTATTGCAAATAAAATGATGAGTTAATTAAATTGATGTAGTTAATAGAAGTAGCAATTAATAAATTTGTTCCAGTCTTTATTTATCTATGTATTCAGGGGTTATTATCAGATGCAAAACAGCATGCCTGTCATGCTTTAGGAAAGGTAATGTGTTGCAAGTTTTCATAAATCAACATAAAATAAGTGAGCATTAAAGGGGAGGAAGAAATGTTAACTATTCTAACTCCCTCAATAAACCTTACAATATTCATTTATTTTCATTCAAAAAAAAATGTTGCTTCAATAGTAAGCATAAGACACCACAGTTTTTTCGTATTCTCCCAAAACCCACAAAAACGGAATACTTTAACACCATCTCTAAAACTGATCAAGCTCATGATAGTACGAGGCATTTGTGGCATTTGCATAGTTATTTCTGCAGCAAAGTGCGGGCAACCTGGACTTCCCATTTTGTGAGCTATTCACGAACAACATCATCTCTGGATGGCAGTGTGTCTTGTCTATCGATGGCGCTTTCCAATGTGAATATGGTTCACCACTATGTTATCTACCTCTGCTCAAAGTCTGCACGTGAAATTTTGAGACACCTGTATATAATGTCCAATGTATATGTTTGCATTAAAAAAAACAAAAAAAAAAAGTTTTCCTAATACATACAAGTTTCTGCTATGCTGTCAAAAAATTCAGATCTTTGATTGATCCAAGATGTAGCTTGCATCATTTCATTATCTCTTGCAAAATATGTTCCCCTGGGATTTGCTTTGAAATCAAAGAAAAATGCAAGTCTCAGGAAATCAGGAAATGCAAGTCTCAGGAAATCAGGAAATGCAAGTCTCAGGAAATCAGGAAATGCAAGTCTCCGGAAAAATTTGGTTTGTTTTTTTTTTAAATCTTTTAACAACAAAATTATTTATTGTTTACTATCTAATTCAAATAACTCATTGCCAATATATTGAATGTCTAATTTGAATAACGCATTACTTGAAATTCTACAGTATTCGATTTATTTTTCAAATTTTACATCATTTCCGGTTTTGAGAAATTCTATCAAGTAAGCTCTTAAGAGTCTCAAAATAACAGCTTAAGGGTCGACATTTGTGGCACTCATTGAGAACAGATCGTTTGGTAATCAAACATAGACAATCAGTCATGCTATTTGTTCTTCCGCATTCTTAATCTATGAGGGCTCGATTTAATCACTTCATTTAACTTGTTCCTGATGTTCTTGTGTCACAGACACCACTTCAGATAATTGATAAACTATTCTTGCTAGGTTTCGTCTATACAGATACTATCTGAAAATAAACTATCACTTAGAGCTTGTGCAAAGAGTAGATATAGCCGCTGCTGCTGCACAATGATGTCAGAAGAATACAAGATACACATCTGGTTAACTTTTAATTATTATAAGAATGGATATGATTGCAAGATCAAGCTGGTGCTTGCATCACTGTATCACTTTATTCACTTGTAGATTACTTTTTCAGCCATCCCTCATACAGGAGTCCTAGAACTCCTTGGCCAAACTTTACAGGGAACAGGGATGCTCTAGGGGTGGACAATCCAGTCTGGGACAACAAATCTTAAGGGCAGCATTTTGGCTGTGAACATGACAAAGTACTGGTAAGTTAAATACCCAATTAATCGAAATTTATACTTGACAATTTTTTCTTTGGCTAAAATATGTTTCTTTCTAAATATAAGTTTTTATTATAATTTAGAACTATTTGATTTTTATTTAAAATAACAGATATATAAAAGTATATTTTAAGGGGCAGCAATTTGTCTTTTTGTTCGAGGCAATATAAATGCTAGAGCAGGTGCTACAGGGAGATATAGAGGATACAGATGAACACTTTTCATAATAAACCCATGGTCAAAATGACTCCACAGTAAGGATAGCATATTGATTGTAGAGGGGCACTGACTGAGAAACTTCATATCATTCCTTAATATGAATGATTTGCACAATATAACGACTTTTATATGACACTTAATATAGCCATTAATGTCAACCATTGCAAACCCACAAACTACTCTAATGAAGAAACTACATCTGCTTGACGTATGGAATTACTAACGGAAATAGGAAAACTGCAGCTAGACTGCATCACGAAAGATACCCCAAAGGGCATTTGCTACACCACCGAATGTTCAAAAAATGTGCTTTGGTGACTTCGTGAAATGGGACGTTTTCTCTATAAAAATGCACGACACAAAGCAACAACAACACAGAAGACTAGATACGGCAATTGGTTGGCACCACGATTATGTTTGGAGAGTTGTACATGAAAAACTTAATATCCCTTTCTTCGAGAAAAAATTAATGCAATGGAGACTGCTGACCCACCCTCTTTGGGAAGAATCTGCATAATGGAATTATCTACAGATTGAAGCCCTGTAGATGAGAAAGTTTCTTAATTCCCAAAATTCACATACATGGAAGCCTGACAACACACATGTGCATATCAAGAGCACTACAGTATTAGGATCTGGTTTGGAATTGTGCACGAACAACTGATTAGCCTGTATTTAATGCCAGTTCGCCTAGCCTTACATATTACTGCACTTTCCTTGAGGATGTATTGCTGGAGCTGTTGGAGTATGTACCATTGATGGTTTGCCAAGACACTTTCTTCCAACATGATGGGACAGCTCTCCACTTTATTTGTCAAGTACATGAAGTCACGTAAGTCCATTAACTGGCCACCACGATCAGGCATCCTTACATGAATAACTTTCTCCCTGTGGGCCCATATGAAGAATGTAATGTATGAAATCTAGTCGAATCACAGGAAAATTTTATGGAATGTTTGGCAGCTGCTACAGAAGAAGTTCCAGATATAAGCCAAAATTTTGAATGAATGAACTGCTCAATGTTTAGGCGATGCTAGGCCTGCTTTGAGTGTGGTCGTTATCATTTCAAACATATTCCAGGGTTCTCCCCAGGCCCATTTTAACGAGCGCGCCGCCCGGCTGAAGAATACACGAAAAACTGCACAACACTGCATAATATTTTATTTGTTTTTGTTTTTAATTTTTGTCCGCCCGGTTATTTTAGCTTACCGCCCACCTGATAAAATTTTCTGGGGAGAACACTGCATTCTCTATGTAAGCCTAAGATTCGCTATCTATGATAAAAACTTTTTAAACAGACACAGTGTACTTCATTTGTGGTAGTGATATTCTCTTACTATCAATGTCAGGATAACCAGATTTTTTCATATGCAACCAAAGACAGCCATAGGAGGTGAACCAGAAGTCAGGTGACATTGGGAGCTACAACACGATCCCATTGCTAACACATTAAATGAAATTACAATAAAATCCCCTAACTAAGGATAAATAATTCATTTTATAACATACTACTAGAAGACTTGCATATGATATTTATAACTAGGTTCTCCCCTTTTCTTTTAAGCAATTTCAATCCACTTCTGATTACGTCATTCTACTCTCGAGCAATGAGAAAGCTAGGCTTATCTTATGTGAAAGATTAGCCAATGCTTTCTTTAAATTATTGAGTAACAATTAAATTAATAAATTCTAGGAATATATCCATTTTCAGGGATGTTTCTGGGGAAGCTTATTTCACCAGGGATGTCTGTTCAGCCTAATCAATGTGCCATTGCTGCAGAGTCATTTTCAATTATACGTTTAATGATGAAAAGATTCATCTATAACCTCTCTACCTCCCTGAGAAGTTTGGGCATGGTGTTCTGGAACACCTTGTATTTATGAAAATAAAAAAATATTTCTGTTAACTTTATGAAAAGTCAATGTATTCAATATAATAAACTAATATTTTATTAACAAGTTTCTATCTCAAATTTCCAGTTAAAGATAAGCTTTATAATCGCATAAATAAAGGTATTAAAAATAATCATTTAGGATATACAGGGTGAGGCAAAAATCTGGTAATAGAGCGTATAATTTGAAAACTATTTGGTGTAGGTTAATGAAATTAAAAATATCACTAAGCAAGGTAGGGGCTACTTACAGTAGTTACGATTAGGTTAGGGGCTACTTACTGTAGTTACGATTAGGTTAAAAATAATCAATTATCAACTTTTGCATACAATTTGTAAGAAGTTTCATGTTCAAGTAATCATCCCATTTATAGAAATCATTTAATAATTCTTCTAGGGCATCATTCTGTGACAATATGTATGCTCTTAGATCTGCTAGACCAGCATGTGCATACTTTAATGATTGCACTGACTCAGGTAAAGCTCCTCATCTTCACTTGCATTTTCAAATTCTCCATTTTGTATGCCTTGACAGAGTTCCACAATTTCATCGTCATTTAATTGTGGTTATAATGCGTACTTCTACATAGTCTTTAAATGAGATCGTTGCTAACACTTCTGTATATGCACTTCTGCTTCAAACAATCTCCCATTCCTCGACTCCTACAAAGTCTTCCTTGTCCTCCTCTGGCTGTTCTATAGGACTATCCTTCGAAATTGTGGCAATACCTAGGTGTGCAATATACTGTAGTGAATTCAAATCATATAGTTCAGGGTTTATGTATAATTCGAATGCGGTTTTGAGGTGTCATTTTTCGTAAAAAAAAAAAAAAAAAATAAAATAAAATAAAAATAAATAAATAAATAAACAAAGAAAGAAAGAAAGAAAGAAATCTCGAATTTTTCACCAGAAAAGTCAAAAATATTTTTCATTATAACCGAATTTTCGTAATAAATTCTTCTTTTTATCCGAGCAATTTTACATGTAAATTATATTGGCGGGGTCAGGTCGGAGATAATTTTCGTTATAAGTGAAATTTCATTGTAAGCGAGTTTGTTATGAGTTATGGTGTAATATTTTTAATTTCATTAATCTACACCAAATAGTTTTCAAGTTTTACTGTCTATTACCAGACTTTTGCCTTACCCTGTATATAAAAATTTCCAAATCCAACTCTAAATTTCTAAAATTAATGAGAAACCTTGCTTGTTGATGATATGGACTGATATCCCTGAATTTAGGTGTGTACGATATCATTTATTTCAAGAGCTCTGAAGAAACAGAGCTTTAGAATTACGAATTGCAAGAGACACAATCAAAAGTGAAACGTCATAGATCAGATAGTGGAGGGATCTTGAGGCAGGAACATGCATCATCATCCAGTTATTCTTCAAAATAAATGGAGAGCAAGAGACTCCCATGAACGTCCTTGTTTTCACTTTTCAGAAATATTTTATTTCTTAAATATCTCTGAGTGATATACACTTTATTGCCCTTCATTAATATTATATAAAAAATTTGAGTCAAATTTTTCCATACAATTTACCTTGTACTAGTAGTGAATTTTTATCTGTGTTTAGTAAACCAGCTTTATTATTAATTCATGAATTAACAGTGCAGAACTTCATCAAAATATTAATAACAGAATGAATTAATTATGTATTATGCTTAAATACTTAAATCATATAAGCTAAAATATTTAATGAACGGATATATATTAAAAGAAGGACAAGACACAAGAACCCTGGAATACAATAAATAACTTAACTAGTTAGTACAACTTTCATAACTTCAGGATAATTCTCTAATATTCTATTTGCTTTTAGAGAATTATCCTCTTGCTTTGATAAAGGATAGGCTCTATCCAAAACGTCAGCTTTTTATTTTTATTTTGATTTAGATTAATTATTTTTGTTTATTATACCTTATTTTTTATCTAATTTATCTAAAATATTTAAAAAATATATATATATAAAAAAAAATAAAACTTTACTCATGAATAAGTTATCTCTACAATTCTCAATGATTATTTAAGTTCTCATACCTTTCTTCTTTTTCTTTTGACCTTCACCTTCTGCTTGAGTTGCACCCAATAATGAAAATATTATTCCTGCTTGAGAATTAATACCTACTGCTGATACTAGCATTCGTCCACTTCCTTCCATTACATGGGTACCTAACATTTAATGATAATTTCAATTAGTATATGGAAAGATTATATTTGACATCAGATTCATATTCATATTCGTATTAACAAGATTTTTCATCATTCATCAACTTGCAGAGAGAATAATAAATGTGGACTATGGATTGATATCGCATCATTCTGAGATATGGAATGTCAAAATGTTTTGTTATACAGAGCATTTCAAAAATACTGGGCATTATTTCAGGAATGAACTCCCCATAGTAGACAACAAAAAACGTTTACTACTACAGTGTCTGAAAATGCATGGTTTCTGACTAATGGCCTTCAAAACGATGGCCTCCGACGTGATTCGAACTCCATTTTTTGCCTGAACAATTAATTTCACTGATTTAATGCACTGCAAGGATGCCAAATATCATTCATCTAAGTGAAAACGCTTTTGGAATGAATGAAGCACATAT
>JAHWFO010042181.1:2646088-2656345 GCA_023313115.1 Rhysida immarginata | reverse complement strand
AAATTTACAAAAATAATATTATTTACAGTTTTTACATTCTAATACTAATTATTTAACTTAATAACAGATAGTTCATTACCTGAGAGCAACATAGGATCTTTGAGATCACCTTTCCTTACATGATCAGATTCTCCTGTTAAAGAACTTTCGTCTACTTTTAAATCGTTACTCTGAATAATTATACCGTCCGTAGGTAATAAATCACCTAAATAAAATGGAACCGATAGGGAAATGGCATTAATTCATCTTAATTTTTGGTCAATCATTAAAAAGAATATTTAGTTTAAATTACCATATTTTACTTGACAAATATCACCAACAACAATATCACCCACTGGAATTTGCTGCACTTCACCTCCTCTGATAACAGAGAATTTGTGTTCATGCTCAATTCTACTTTGCAATCCTCTAAATTGCCGTTCTTTCGTATAATCATTAAATGCAGTTACCAGAACAACTACTACAACAGAAACTAAAATAGCAACGCCTTCTATCCAGCCATGTTCACCTTCTTCTTCGAGTGCGCCAACTGTGAAAACAAATATAGAGACATGTAACTGATGTAATGAAAGAAAACTATCAAGAGTGGCTAATTTCTTAATGTAAGTTATGTAATGAAGAAAAACAACATTTCAACTATTAGAGAGGTAATAAATTTTAAAGCTTTACATTTACTATTATCTATACTCCTTAGTTTTCTGCCCTCCCTCAAGAGCTTTTAAGTAAATGGTTATAAAGACAATAAATCAACCTATGCTAACTTCAGGTAACCTCAAAGGAGTTTTGTTTCTATAAGATGATGTCTTCAGGGACTATAGAAGGAACATACATCCCATAAAATATTCTTCCCAAGAATCAATTACCTACACAAAAAAATCTTTATAAACCCTGGGTTAGCAGCAATCCTGCTATTAACTAGTAAGGTGCAAAAACTTACATCCCTGGACACGACACCTTCATTGTTGAGCTATCTGATTACCTCAACACGTCTCTCTATATCAGTAGAGAAATTTGTGTGACAGAACAGAAGCGACCTCTTTAGAAAGTAGTCCCTTTACATGGAATGCCTCCAATATCACATGACTCGGACTTTTTTGCCTTCATGCACTTTTTTTTTTCCTTTTTTCTTCCCAAACGTCAAAAAAAAAAAAATAAGTGATTTTATTATTTTTTAAAGAATAACTCAAGAATGATCTTTGAGGGTTTATCCTATGCCATACTCAGATATTTTTCAATGCCTGCAGTGGCTCAATTGGTTAGGGAGTCAGCACAATTAGCTGAAGGTCCCTGGGTTCAAGTTCAGGCTTCTTTTTCCTATTTTCATCAATAATTATTATTTTTTATTTCTCAAATGGAATTTGAAAAGCTTCAGCCATTTTTATACTACCACAAACGAAAGCTGACTTTCAGCTTCAAGGAAAAGTCAAAGCTCATAATGTCTCTACCATTGGTGAGAGCACTATTTTTTTAGTCGCATTTATTTGAGTTTGCAAAAAGATCACTTTAGTCACTTGTGTTTCTCTACCAATATACAGAGGCAGAGTATAAATCACCTTCGCAGAACCTTTTTCAATTGTACCAAAACTTTTCCCACAGATGCTTCAATTTGGCACAATTGAAAAAGCTTCTAGTGAGATGACCTGGGTATTCGGATAATTCAACAATGAAGGTGTCCTGTCTGGAATACAAATCTTGCCTAAATTTTGGGAGCTATGATAAGGAACAATGGAGATTACGATTTATTTTTTGAAAAATAAATGTTTTTCAAGATTTAATCTTACAGTATGCAAAATTTGAAATACCTTTCAAATTTTGGGTTTAATTTAAAAATCATCATTTCTATCAAAACCAAGAGCAATGTTAATGAACAATTATGCATAACTGCTAAGATCAGTTTAATTTATAAATTATTTCTAAATTAAGATGCAGCTGTACTTTATCAAATAATAGAGTTTAAAAACCAAACATAAAAATAAAGTTCCATACAATTTCAGTGCAAGATAAAAATAATTTCTTGCACCCTAGTACAGGGTGAATCAAAAGTCGGTATACAAATAGGGATAATGGTGACTAATGTCTATTTTTCTTTTTGCAGTAGGTGAACCAATTAAAAGGAATGCCACTAACGACGGAAGAATGAATTGACGTCATTCTGTTGTCTGGGAGTGTGGTACCACCCATCATGTATTGCGTAAGTTTAATGAAACTCACGGAACGCAGATAACCTATGAATTTGTGACAAACCTTATCCAGGAATTCAAGAGGACAGGTTCCATCGCCGTTGAAGCAGATCCGGATGACGATCGATTGTGTACCAGAAGAAAATCCGTACTTTGAACTCTCTTAAAAGGAGAATGACATTAGTTTGCAAACAAATAATGGGAGAAACAGTGCCATGTGTTCGACAGAACTGGCTGGAGCACCTGTCACTTTGCTTGGACATGGAAGGGAAACATGTGGAACACATCCTGTAACTGTAGCGTAATATAAACCCCATTTGTATAGAGACTTTTGACGCACTCTGTAAAACTGGCCCGACAAAATGAGCTGCAATATAAAAGATAATACCACATACAGTATCAGGGTTTAAATGGGCACGCCACCTGGCCGATTTTGGCAACTGCCCGGCTGAATACACGATAACTGCACACCACTGCCTAATATTTTATTTGTTTTTAATTTTTGTCCACCCGGCTATTTTATCTTTCCACCCATCTGATAAAATTTTCTGGTGAGAACACTGCAGTGTTGTTGAAAGTGTGCGCCGTTTCTGTCAAGGCACGCCACTTCCTCCTGTTGCATACCCTTCATGACTAGTCGTAGTACTTCATCTGTAATGTTCCCGGGGCTTCAGCCGAAGTGTTGCCCTTCAACAGTGTAACAAACAGGATTTGTTTACCTACACCGTTTCCTTCAGTAAACCTTTCAAATAGAGATGATGAGGCTGGGGAAGAAGCTCTCCATCAGTTCGATGGACAGATTGGACATGACAAATTGTTGAATTCTATAGAAAATAACCCTGCCAAGTCTACATCATTCAATGACTACACAAATCCATCAGGAAAACTGCAATCCATGGTGTTCTCTGTCGTGTTGAACAAGATCAGTCTAATTATTCATATACCTGATATGATGTTGGTCCATCCACACAAAATTCAGCTCAGCAAGCTTACAGATCATTATTTCATAATTTTGATCGGTCATGTGTATCAACTGCGGAATTATTAGCAAATTCATTGGGCCAGTTCTATATAAATCACTCTGGTATGTAAATGTAATTTAATATCAATACAAATACATGAACTCTGGAAAGTGCTTTCTGGAGTCCTTGAGGTTGCATTTATACAGGGCGAGACATTTATCTTGAGACAACTGAATATCTCGGAAACTAAGCATTGTACGAAAAAATGTCCAAAATCAAAAGTGAATTATTTCGCCGGGGAAATTCATTAGTTAAAAAATTTTCCCCCCCCCCCCTTGTGAAGAAATCTTAAATAGGAATCCCTATTTTTAATGGTATATTCAGATTGTACACAATATTCCAGAAATGTTTTATTCTTGGTGTTTTTTCAATTGATCCAACCGTTTAGAAGATACAAGGCCCTGAAAGTGTGGAACTTTTAAAGTTTTGAACCCAATTTTATTGATGAAGACAGAGATAGAGAGTGGGTCTTACAGACATTCCTATTCGACTTTTTAATGGTCTTTAAGAATCCGAAGTCAGAATTTCAAAAATCCAATTTTTTTCAATACACACACACAGACTCTGTCTCCATAGGACTGCTGCCCCCAAAAGTTTGCTTGTGCACTAAAAAATTTTGAATTTTTGAAATTCTGACTTGGGATTCTTAAAGACCATTAAAAAGTAGAATAGGAATGTCTGTAAGACCCACTCTCTGTCTCTTTGTCTTCATCGATAAAATTAGGTTCAAAACTTTAAAAGTTCCACACTCTCAGGGCCTCTATCTCCTAAACGGTTAAATCAATTGAAAAAATCACCAAGAATAAAACATTTCTCAAATATTGTGTACAATCTGAATATACCATTAAAAATAGGGGTTTCTATTTAAGATTTCAAAGTTACCCCCTCCCCCCAGCACCTCTCACAAGGGGGGGGGGGGGTAATTTTTTAACTAATGAATTTCCCCGCGAAATAATTCACTTTTGATGTTGGACATTTTTTTGTACAATGCTTAGTTTCCGAGATATTCAGTTGTCTCAAGATAAATACCTCACCCTGTATATAATCTCAAATTAAAAATAAAAGACATTTTGATTTCAGCAAAGTAATTTAAATAAACTCAGATTGCCTGAAAATTAATTAAAGATGACTGAACATCACACATTTCAATATGGAATCTAATATAACACCATTTCATCTTATCTTGGGGGAGGGAAGGAGGATTAATAGATAATTTTTTTGCTCCAATCATCATTCAAAACATTTATTACAAAAAATTTGTTTACTCTAATGGATCTCAAAATTACAGTGGAGAGAGGGAGGCAGGCACAAAGAGAAAGAGGGAGAGAAACAGAGAAAGAGATTAAAATAGCATGCAAGAATTATTTTAGGGCTTTACCAATAAAATTTTACCTCTATCTTCATCATGTTTTTCCTCATCACTAGAAAATTTACAAAGTGAAAGAATTAATGATATTAAGGCTGCTAACTGGAGAATGATGAGAGTTACATCTTGAAGTGCTTCCCATACTAATTGTAGAAATGTTTTTGGTGGTTTTGGAGGGATCACATTTGAGCCGAAAGTTTGGCGCCTATGTTCTAGATCACTAGCTGAGCCACTTAAGCCTGCAATAAATTTAAAAAGGAAATATCAGAATGTAAACAGAAACTTAAGTTTTCTTTTCTATTTAATCACAAGCGAATAATTTATTAAAACTTTAAGGAATTCCGCCTATTGCAATACAGGATTATTCTAAAGATGAATCGATATTTAATGAATGATAAATATAAATTAAGTTCTTCTTTATTTTAAAATTAGAATCAAAAACCTTCATTTTCTTGATTTTGTTCTGTCAGTGGAACAGCAACTCCTAAACATTCCACATTTTTGATTTTGGAACAATCAGCAATTGACCAGAGCATAATTTGGTATCCCATGACCAAAACCGAGGTACTTTCATTTCGACCTTATGTGAATGGTCACCATTGGTCATTTTTGGGACAAATTGAGATACAATTATTCGCAACACAGTCACTTTACTAGTATAACCCAAAACATACTTGCAAAAGTATACCATTTTTAATCCATTCTTATGATCAACTTATATTTCACCTTGTCTTAAGAGAGTAGACTCAGTTCACACACTATTCGAATAGCAAGAAAACTAAAATGGCAAGGAAAATAATATGGTATGTTGGTGTGACCTTCCCTGTTTTGGAAAAATTCAGTAATTTACCATAGGAGCCATTTCAAGGCAGCTCTATTTATGAGTTTGTACCATATTACAAGAATTTCATAAGGTGAACATAGCCTTTTTCATTTTTTAGAAGTTTTGTCAGAAATACAAAACTGAGTCTAGAATTAAGACTAATTTGCATCACTGGTTCACCAATAATCACCCATCTATTCAATAGGCTTGTGATGCAATCATTCAATATTGTCATCAGCAGTGGACTTCCAATTGCTTATTCGTTGTGTGACACAGAGGCAACCATTTTTTGAACTTTTAAATCCCCACATAAAAATTCTGTTGCAGCAAAGAGTCATTTCTCTATTATACTGGAAATCTTCAATGAATTTTAGTCTCTGATACATCTTCAATGCACAAGAAAACAGATCACTGCTGATGGTTCTGCTTTATGCACACGTAAGTTGGAACATCCATGTTGAAATATAACAAAAGAACAGACTTCTCAAGATCAAACATGCAACGATATGCTGAGAGAGAGCCCAGTCTATTGACGTATAATCCACTTAGTAATATAGCCAATTGAAAAAAAAAAACCCTATAACTATGTTGCAAATATTTATCAACTCACTAAGTTGCTTACAGATATGAAGGAATATGCTTCTTTACAGTAAACATAGAAAAGCATAATCTATTAAAGGGGCGTTTTTAAAATCTTACCTTCATTTGGCGACGTATACAATTTCTTGCAAATCTCTTGTACACTTCCAAATTCAGCATTAATTTTTTGAATGGCTTCACGCCCACGCAGCTCCATGAGCTCACGAAGTTGTTTAAGCGTGACGCCATATTGAGCTGGCCGGCCATCTATAGTAGCCATTTTAATATTTTACAGCAGTACCTGTAACATAAAGCATGTAATTCATAAACTAAACTTAGAAGAAAAATAAATTTATCTTTACAAAGCACAATTTAAGTAAAGCTGTTTATTCTGTATTTCAACGAATTTTTCGAGGGGATATCAGAAAGTAACGCAATTTATTTTTTAAAAGAGGAAATATAGTTGCTGCGTAAAAGTTAACATAGGCAAAAAGAAGGCTGAGTACATGCACAGACATTGCATAACAAGAATTGTTTCTATCACATCGTCTACAGTGGAAGAACAGCGAGCTGTTATAAGGTTTCTTTTCGCAAAAGACAAGAAACCCGGTGAAATTCATGGGTAAATGGTAGAAGTTTACGGTGCCGGCTGACTGGATTATTCTCTTGGGAAAGAAAGGATGGCCTTGCCAATAAACAGCATCTTGCGTGGCTTGTCGTCAGCGGCAACACCAGCCACTATCGAGGATATTAACAACACAATCTGAGAAAATCGTCACATTTCCTCGAAAGAAGTGAGTGAAACGTTTCACACATCCAATGGATCTGCATGGGATATACTCGTAGTTCATGAGAAGCTTAGATACCGCAAAGTCTGTTCGCATTGTCATTTACCAGAACAAAACGGCAATAGAATGGTGTGAGTGCACAACATCTGCAATTGCACAACCAGAAGGAAAATGTGTTTCTGAATGGCACTGTCATAGGAGATGAGTCCTCGGTCTGGCACTTAATACCTCTGAGCCTAAAACTGAAAGCATTGTGTGGAAACATTCATATTCTCTGGTTCGCAGAAAAATTCAAAGTTTCTTCTTCAGCTCAGAAGATCATGCTTCTTCTCGTGGGTCAGATGTCAACGGCTACCTATTGTGAATCGTTGACTCAAGTGTGGCATGCTATTCGGGATAAGCGATCAGAACGAGGAAACAATGCTCGACTTCTTCATGACAACACACATCCGCATATGGCCAAAACAAAGCTGGTCCGTTTCGGTTGGGAGGTTCTGGGCCACCCAGCCTACAGTCCGGACTTAGAACGCTCTTTGGTCCCAAAAGAGTGTCTGAGTAGTCAGAGATTTGAGACTGACAAGGAACTCAAATATTATGCCATGTGTCATTGGTTGTATTCACAGGCGACAGAGTTCTATGAGTGAGGTATTCTGAAACTGGTGCAACATTGGAATAAATGCCTAAATCGTCAAGGTTCCTATTGGAAAAGTAGATAAACATGTGTAGTTCCTGTTGCACTTAGTTGTTTAACTGTACGTTTTGTAATTATCTTTGAAAAAAATATAAATGGCCTTACTTTCTGATATCTCCTTGTATATATAAACTGTAATACTCCTGAATAAAATTATAAGTACATGTAAAAACATAATCTGAATACTCTAATGATAGGTAATAAAATAGCTGCAAGCGAGTCACCATTATATTGGAATACATCGGTGAGCAGTCATGCAAAAAGAGACCTGAAGGGAAAATAATAGATGCCGAGAACAACGTTGTTTGTGTTTTAAAGTTGTATATGAAAGTTGTATTCCGAAAAAACGAAAAAGTCATATGTGACCATAGAATTTACCTTTAAATAGTAATTTCGTAATTTTATTATCATAATTTACTGTGTATAGCCCATGGGGTATCTGACAAAAAAGTTAAAAACACAGGAGCACGGGTTATCTTTCATTGCAGGCTATCTGTCGTTCTTTTTTTTATAATCATGAATTTTATAATCGTTATTTTTGTTAAGCCTTCTTGGAAATCGGAGATATGAGCCTTCGGGCAGCAGGACCATCGCATCAGGATTCAGCAAATCTGGACAATAGTGACAGTTATATGAAAGACGCACAAATCTTGCGGAAGAGTTTCTAGCATTATTTCATTCTGACCCTGAAGGCTCCGATTTTGAAGGTTTTTCTTAATTATTGCTAGACATTGTTATTCCTAATTGTATTTTCTTATTTGCTGAAATAAATGTAATGATTTAAAATTATTACTGTACTTTTGATACTGTGCTTGTCTTGAATTTATTCCAAACTATCCTCGAGACAATTTGAGGATGCAGGTGCAGGCTACATGGGGTTTAATTTTTTCACAAGGGAATATTTGAGTGGTGCGTGTTATACGACACTGCTGGCAATACGCAGTAGATTGCAGTACTTATATGCAATGTTGATTATTTAGTAAATTTCTTAATATGTAAATAATTAGAATAATTTAGCAGAATTCCTTATTTCTTCTTTATTATTAGGTTATTTTGCAAAATAATTAGAGCTGAACTTTTCCACATGTTCCTTTAAGGATAAGTCTACAGTCAATACAACTTAATTTAAATCGAAAGATTAGCGTATTAATAACACCGTGACTTATTTAAAAATGTTTAATTCGAATCTTAAATGTGTGAAAAAACTAAAGTTTCATACACAATTTTCAATACATAATAAATTATTTAATTTAATTTTATTTTTCTACGTATGTATTGATAATGATTAATCTCGTCAATATTATTAATTTACACTGTGAAGCATACGCAGACTACGTTGATCTCTCTATGATGGATGCCCCGCTATTAGAAATTGTGCGCTTTTAGAATTCAAATTTTTTTAACATACCATGATGTTATTAATGCGCTAATCTACTGATTTAAATAAACTGTATTGACCATACAGTTGTCCTTTAAAGGCAAAACTAACTACGACAATAAAAGGTTAAAAGTGTCAACTCTTGAAGATTTCACATCATTTGTGATAAAATAAAACATTTTCTCCTTTCAGAACACTTAAGAACACTATAGAAACTAAGGATTGTTTAAAGAGGCTATATCCTAATTCCTTAACAAAAAGATTTTCCAGAAACTTTATTTTCTTTTCATTTTATTTATTTCTTATCACATTCCAAAGTAAATTTTCTCTACCTGCATTTTGTTGAGTTTTCAAAAGAAAAAAAAAAACAAGTTCCACAGAAAAAACCATTTATTTAGGCCACTTTTAAAAAAAGGATCTGCTTCATTTTTAGAACTTGCATACTAGAACTTGTATTATTCTAAGATAATGCAACACTGTCTATATCCACTGTATTAACAGTATTAGGGGGGAAAAAACATTGCTGATAGGAAGTCATGTGATAATTCCCTATAGCTTTCCAGGAGGAAGCCCAGTTGCTATACACACAACAGTAGACTACAGATTTGTAACCTGCTTAGTGCTTTGCTTTGCAATGTCCAACACCTATTTTAAAAACTCGGATGATTGATTAGGGCACAGTGCTTAAAAAACTGACTTTTGATAGTGAATAATGAATGAAGACGTTTTAGTCACTGTTTAAGAAAGATGTGGAATTTAGCCCACGATCACGTCAACGACATATTATTATTACACAAAGCAACAAACACAAGTGGCATCCTATGATGGTTCCACGTTGGAAGTCGGATATATCTGAAGGTGTGTAATGCTATTTAAATAATTTACATATCACTGTAATGGAACATTTGGCACATTCCATAATTTGATTATATAGTATATTTGTTGTGATATTTATTTAACGTTCAATTGCTTATCGTACATTCTTATCAAAGCTAATCAAAATGCTTTCTTTGTGTAATTTGTTTCAAATTCACTATTGAAGTGGTTTAAAGATACAATGTTGGATCCCAATCAGGGCTGTTTTCTCCCAATGATGGCAAGATTCTCTCCAGACTCTTTTGAAGGGGCATGCCGCCCAGCTGAATATACAAGAATTTGCATAACAATGTCATAATGTATTATTTCTTTTTAATTTTTGACCTCCCAGATATTTTATATTTCCACCCATCTAATAAAATTTTCTGGATAGAACATTGGATGGGGTCATGTGATAAGATTTGAAGCAAATAGAACTAATTTTAATCTATTCTAAATCCAGAAGATTTAACCTGTTAGTACCAGAAATAGGGACAGGAACATAGCTTAGTAGAAGCTATGGGCGATTGCAGCCAGCTGTGTAGCTCATCCATGTGATTTTGGACAATAAATTC
>JAHWFO010042181.1:2626579-2646078 GCA_023313115.1 Rhysida immarginata | reverse complement strand
GTGATTTTGGACAATAAATTCAAACTGCTTCGCATACTGCAGCCAGCAACGACAACATAACCAGCTCTTTGATTTGCAGAAAACATTTCTAGCCACGTTAGTTTTATAGCTTTTTTTTGAATATCGGAGCCCTGTAAACCATATTAAAAAAAGCGACTTGTCAGCTAAAAAATAGTATTGGGGAGCTGATGTGTGCATCGACCAGTGCACTTATATTCAGCGTTTACTCGAGACAGTCAATACAGTGGAATCTCGGTTCACAAACGCCCCAGTTCACAAATGTTTCGGTTTATGCACCATTATTTCAGTTCACAAACAGGCAAAGTCACTAACTTGTTATTCTAGGCATGTGCAGATAGATGGTGTCACTTCGTAGTACATGTATTCACTTTGTAATTTGTATTCGTGTTAATATCACTCGCAATTTAGGATTTATATCTTCAATGTATTGTACTGTACTCATATTACATTAATGGGGAAGAAATCTTTGTTTTTAATTGCTGAAACGGATTAATTGTATTAACATTGATTTGAATGGGGAAAGTTGCCTCGGTTCACAAACACCTTGGTTCGCAAACAATTTCCTGGAATGGATTAAGTTTGGGAACCGAGGTTCCACTGTATATAAAAAAAGTTTTGTATAAAAGAAATAAAAAAACAGCTTAGCATTTTCTTATACATTTTAAGAACAAATGCAATTTTATTTTTTCTTACCTCTGCCAATTTTTGGAATTTATCCAAGTGGCATGAAGATGGAGTTGGCTTAATCACTGAAATTTAAAAAAAAATTTAAATCAATCTTCATTATAAATATTTTACCTATAATTGTTTAAAACTAAAATCTGTCAACCTAAATTGAGTGACAAATTCAGAATGCATGCATGTCTTTTAATAAGATCAGCATATAACATCCATCTGCCGAAAGCACATCATCCAATCAATCCCATGATAATGTAGACAAATGAAACAGAATATTACCTGATTAATCTTAAAACTCTACTTCAGCTGTGCATGTACATCAGGTCAGGGTACCTCAAGTGACCTGTATTTGTTACTCAATTAGGTGGACAGACTTTAATGAAACAGTATTAATAATTATAATTGATGTTACTTTTCCAAAGCATCATTTAATCTTCAGTATTATTAATTTGGAATTTCATTTGCAGATTATTTTAAATCAGCAATTTTATTTTAATTTTAAATAAAACATGAGAAATTTATTCTCACGCACTCACAAGCAACATACAGTGCAATTTGTCTATAATGGAAACTGGATATAGCAGAAAGTTGTCCTTAACGGAAATTTTGTCTGGTCCAGGAACCTTGATATAATGAACTCTTGATATATCCACTACACACAATAACAATAAACCAATCAAAATTAAAGGTTCTCGATCCTAGAAAAACCGCCAAGCATTAGTAATGCTACCTACATAGAATCTCTATTCACGTCCAAGCCTTAGTCATCAAAAGGGACTTAATGGGAATATACCGGTGCATCTGGAGAACTTCCACAACTGGAGAACACCAAATGTCATATATGGCAAATAATGTGCCTAATTTGCTTAAATAGTGTGATTAAGTGTTCCATTCTCATCATGATGGCCACTGCATGAAGCTTCACTGGCAGTCCCCAGTCTCTTGCTTCTTAGACTAACCTATGCCCTCCAATAGCATATTTGTGTTTTGTATGGCATCATGTCACAGTAAACGTCCTTGTTGTGAAAAACCAGAGCAGACTCCAGGGATGTCTAATAAATCTGACTGATCAACAACACCAGCTAGGAATAAATAATTTCACATTCCTATGCTTTTTCATTTTGCATAACAATCACTTAATGAGAAGGGGGAAACAATACAGTTTTCCCAAAATTACTTTAGAAAAGAGAAAATTAATTTAATATATAGAGAACGGTCTAAAGTATAACATAAAAAACCAGCTCAACCAAAAAAGACTTATTAACTTTGATTAAAATGAATAGATAAATTGAGGACATGTTATCTTCTAATCGTGTAGCTTATTAACTTTGACTTGGAAATAGAATTCATTATTCAGGAGAAAGAGTCAACAAGACAACTATCTAAATTAAGTTGCTTTTTAATAAATTATATATATAAAAAAAACTTTTTAAGCATGCACTTTTACTTTGAAACTTGCACTAAAAGTGAAAGTAATTTTTGGTGTCTCATTTAAATAGGAATTCATAAAAAGGCAAAAGTGTGATAGCATACATACAATATTAAATTTAAAATGAAAATACTTTTAAAGTAAAATTGTATGCATAAATTTTTTATTTTATTAATTTTTACTTTTATTAGTTTTGGATTTGCCATCAATTTTTAATCCATGCTTTTGCTACAAATATTTGAAAATGAAGAAACCTGAATAGGTGAAGTTCATAAATTAACCATACCTATTAGGTCAGTAGTAAACTATCGAAGAGCACCAACATAAATACAGTCAAATCTCATTCCAATCATTAACATATAAGACTAATTTACCACACAAATTTAACATTAAGAATACTCCTCATTTTGTCTCCAATCTAAATAATTTTAGAATAACTCCAAATGTAAAATTCATTTCTTTTCACAAATATCCCTGTCAAAGAAACAATTTCAACAGCATAAGTATAATTAAGAATTCAAATACCAATAAAAAAGAAATCTATCTTTGCTATTCCTCATTTTACCATTCGGTGTCGAGAATGATAAATAACCACTGAATATACATGTAACTGAAATACAACCTGGAAGGGGATTAGCCTACTGAGGCTTAACTTGGTCTTAACTTAGCAGGATTCAAACCTGCGACTAGCTAGTCTTGAGAGAAACAAGATCTGCAGGTTAACGCAGCTCAGCCATCGAGCTGGCGAATTAAAAAATAAAAACAAAAGAAGAATACTGATTAAATATTACTTTTAATAATATAAAATCCATTAGTTCTTTGGCTTTTTTTCGTTTTTGATAAAATAAGAATTCACTATACACAAAATTATAGCTTAAGCACGGACTTTTCATATAATTACAGGTTGTTGACGTTGGCATATTGCATAAGATGATATATCCATAAATAGGTCACTTATAGCAATGATGTTTATAAATTTCTTTATTAGAATAGTTTCGGTTTACACCATCTTCAGTAATAAGAATTAAATGCACTTTACATACGAGGATGGTGATGGGGAAGAAAACCGTTAAAAATTCGTTGGTGGAGATTTCTTATTCGCAATCGTTTAAAAGATTCAAATATGTAGAGTGCATTTAATTCTTATTACTAAAGATGGTGTAAACTGAGACTATTTTAATAAAAAAAAATTATAAACATTATTACTATACGTGACCGATTTGTGGATATATTAACCATGGGCTCTCCAGTTATTTCTGAACTCTGTACAGTCAAACCTCGATATCTCAAATTTCACGGGGATATAAATTTCAAGAAAAAGAGGTTTCAAGATATGGGGGTTACTTTTAAATCAAGATTTTTAGATTAATAAAGGTTTTCTATGAAGAAATGATAATAGTATAGGCACCAAAATTGAAGCTAAAATTCAACATAAGTGAGATTTTCTGCGAAAAAGTTTTCGAGGCAATGAGGAAAAATTACATTAAATTAGTGAAAAGATAGGGAAATAAAAAATTTTTGAGATATCGAGATACAGACGATCAACTGTATAGCAAAGTGCAGAATGAAAATAATGAAAAAAAGTGACAATTTTAATGAAATTAAAAATAATATTAATCAATCATGCATCTCATATCTAACAAAACCCTATTAAAAATAAAAGATATGTAGATGGCATTTGTATATTCTAAAACTAAATATTATTATTTGCTGTAAATATTAATCTCTATATTATTTGTTGTAAATAATATTAATCTCTTCAATAACTTTGAGAAATATTCAAAATTTATGGAAAAATCAATTATTCATATATTATTATCCATAGATCGTTTTAACATCAATGAAATAGGATCTATCAAAAACTCACAACTACTAATACAAATACATGAATCTATAATAATTCTAATCATCCTAAACTTCGCAATTTTACTAGCCTTTCACTGATTTATAATTTGACAAAGAATCAAATTTTAACGATCCAATGGAATTACATAAAATCTTAAGATACAGCAAATGTACAATAATTACAACTTATCACAAAACGCAAGTTCTATTTGACTTGATTTATTTGGCGAAACTTCACATTTTTTATAGAAAATTACCAAAAACGTGATTTCCCTTCGAATTCACTCCTCAAAATAAATTATTAAAAAAATACTAAACAAAATACCAAAGCAATTATAAACGATAATCTATGGTTGGGCACATAACTCATTTCGGTTCTGAAGCACAAAAAATAACGAAATTCATCAAATCAAAAATCATATTACCGTATATTTTTTGATGTTTAGGTTGCAGTTCTTTTACAAAAAATTTGGGACCTTCTACCAGATAGTAAATAGAGACAAAATGCTAGAAATTTTGGTAAATTACATCAAAATGAATCTAAAAATCATGTATGAAAAAAGGTCAGGTATAATTTCAAACATCGACTATCAAAAGAATGTTACAATAAGAAAGCAATTAATATTGATATCCTAATTATTAATAGTAAATGGGACAACGATTTTTTTAATGCTTAAATCTTGGTTTGTCCAGTGTAAGTTATCCCTTTACAGAAATTAAAAAAAAACAAACTATTAGCAGGGTTGACGTTAACGTTAAATTTAGCGTAAATTACGCTAATACTTATCAGTTGGACGCGATTTTGAAATTTTTAAGCGTCCGGGAAGACGCTAAATTTATATCGTGGATTTCTTGTCTGGTCGAGTTAGATTGTAAAATTCCCTATGATTGGTGCGATTTTTAATAGTTAATTGGCTAAGACGTAACATGTGATCACCGACATCATAACCAAGGTTTTTTGTCATAAGGCAGAGTGAAAGTGAAATTCCTGATAGCAAGGCTTGTAAGAGGCCCAGAGTAATGACGGACTTTTTAGTCAAGGAAAAGTTTCATCCGGTTACTAGTAATAATTCAACGGGCATTGAAAGAGTAGAAGAAAATATTAGTAATGAACGTGTTTTTTTTTGAAAGAGTACGCTAAATAAATAAGAGGGGACCCAATAACTGAAATACATGGGGTCTGGGGGACTCAATAATTATTCTCCCTAACGCAAACCCTGTATTAGTTTGATAATTTCTCTGAAACACACTGTGCAAACCACCTTTGAATTCCTGGTGTATAATTTGATTCTTAACTATCATTTGTTCCACACATACTATCCAATTATAACCAAATTTTGTAAAACGATATTGAAATGTCTTTGAGCAGTCTTAATCACAATGAGAAAAAAAAAAAGTCTTTTCCAAGTTGGTCATCAATGCAGTTTCATTTGGAGTTGTCATCTGGTCCAATACAAAAGCTGATTGCTAAGACTAGTGAAAGTCGCATACAATAAGTGTATTTGTTATCTATTCAAATTGCCTTATGACAGTTTCTAACTTCCTTTTGTAGAACAATAATATTTGCAACTTTAATTCAATCACTGTTATTAACAGACTTCAAGTACTGGCAAATGTTATATGTCACCCATGTGGATATGCAGTCAATTCTCAGCATAACAATTTGTTGGGGACTTACATATAATATTGCTAAACAGGGTTATTATTATATTAAGGGGTTATTATATTTCATCTATAATACAAGATAATTGAAATATGATAAGTTATTAATGCTTGAAACAGTTTTTTAACATATTTTAACAGGAACAATTAAAAATCCACTGGCAACGTATTCCTCAATTTCATCCCTTCTCTTAAGAAATGTAGCCAAAGTTGACTGCCAGTTCAAATTTTTTTGCAACATTCGTTTGTTTCATATTTCCATCAATATCTTTAATTGCTTCCAACTTTGTTTCTAAGGTTACCGATATTTCCATTGAAACGGAAACCATGTTTACTCAAACAGGCTCAATCTGCTGCAGAATGAGCATGCACTGTTCGTTCTTATTCGTTCCAGATATGAAACTGGAGAATCTTTTTTAAGAAAATTGGAAAATATTATACGTGTAGTTCTAAAGATTATGTTCTGAAAGGATCTATGACGATTGGTCTAATGCCGATTGGTCCAATTCCCGATTGGTCCAAATCCCGATTGGTTTAAAAAGGGACTAAAATGACTGAAAAATTTCCACTGAGAACGAGGAAATAAACTTGAATTATTCAAAACCTTTTTCCTTTAAGGACATAAAAAACATAGTGAATGTGCATAGTTTACAGAAGTATTCAGAGCACTCTTTGCACAATTACAATGTTGATGTAAATGTGATAAATACGAGGGTTAAATCCAGTTTTAAAAACTGAATTTTCTTTTCAAGGTCTATAAATTAAAATAAACGAAACAAATACAAATATAATAAACACTGTGAATAAATTTTTTTTATTAAAAAAGACTGTCAGGTAGGGGGGGGGGGGTGGAAGGGGGTAGTTTATAACTCCAAAACTGCTCATCACAGCCAAACAAGTCATTTACAAAAAAATTTGCCGTATATATCAAGTCTGAGTTTGGTTTGCTGGTTTGTACGCTACAGCCATTTTTTAATTTTTAGAAAAAAATTAATATCTCTAAAAAGGCTTACCCAATTCAAATCAAATATACGCTAAGGCACAATTTAGGATACCCTCTAAGCATGTGTAAATTTGATTCAGTTCCGCTATTTGCAGTTTCAGACGCGTTAGCTGCACAAAAGAGGTCACATACATACAGAATTTTTATTTTTCGAAATTTCAAAATATCTTTTCGATTCCTGAGTCAGGAAAAAAAAATGAGTTTCTTAAACAAACACATAGGCCTTCACTCTTAGTGAGTGGTAGCCAAAAAAGAAACCTCTTTACAAACCTTTGCACAAATATAAAAATTCTCATGTTTTCATTTTTCTCTTTTTTATGTAAAAAATAAGCAGAAGTCATAAAATAGAAGTTTTCTCTTTTTTTTTTTTATTAAATTCGTTTTCAGTGGAAATTTTTTCAGTCATATTAGTCTCCTTTTAGGCCAATTGGGAATTAGACGAATTGGTATTTGGACCAGTTGGAATTTGGACCAATCGGGATTTGGACCAATCGGCGTTAGACCAATCGTCCTGGACAGGTTCTGAAATCATTCTGAAAATACTCCATTATAACGAGGGATGTTTAACATTAAATAGATAGGAAAATAGCAGGACCATGTAAAATTATTATTTTATAAGGATTAATTGCTCTGTCAAGTATCTTTATATGGATGTTTGATTGTATTAAGAATTTCTTAAAACTGGGTGACGATATGCATGCTACAAGATTATATAAATATGAAATGACTGAATCATATACTCCGCTTTGATTTAACTCTGTAATGTTTTGGAACCTTCTACCATGTGAAGTGTAAAAAGAAACAGTTCACTGTTCTTCAGTGAACTGTTTGTATAGTTGCAAACATATTCAGAAATTGATCAGAAATTATATTATAAAACCATTTAAAATTGTATAGTGATTGTCTATGATTTGTATATCCTCTTGAGATGCAATAAAGTGAATAATAATAACAATTATTATACTCTGCAGATTGGATCTTGATCTTCCGTTTCAACTGTTTCTCTGCATGATGCATCTTCTGATTACAATTATAGTCACGATTACGTCTTTCAGGTTTAGTTGTTATACCACCCTGCCTAGCTTAAAATTAAAAATTTCATAACACTGTATATTGTTTTGTTTGCTTTTAACTTTTGTCCACATGGTTATTTCTTCCTTCCACCCACTTGATAAAATTTTCTGGAAAGAATTCTAGTACTGCCATTTTCACTTTCAGTTACAATCGCCTAGCCATTCTGAAGAGTAGTGAGTGTACTTCAGGGGAATGGTAGTATCAAGGATAATCAAAGCTACAAGGAGGAAAGAAAAGGGAAACCATCAGTAAGGGATTGATGGGTTACTCGTCACGACCTAAAGATGAGTTGAATTTCCTATTACTTTACACATTGCTAAATGTTGAGATCAACCAAAGGCTCTTTCTGTTGTCACTGTAATTATGGATAACATCAATAATTGTCTTCTAGCAAGCGTCACTTTTCATCAATATGTTCAAATCCAATGGCACTGAATCTAAAAGGGCAGTCAATGAAGAATAGCTGAAGAAGTGTGGAGACTGGAAGATAGTTGCACTGCCATTTCTTCACAATGATACCCTGTTTTCATAGTGGTTTCTCTGTAGATCTTCATTGGCTATCCCTCCTGGACTATGATTATTCCGTGTTGCCACCACCCCAACTCCAATGAAACCAAGTTGAGTAGAAGTTCAATTGATTCACTCGAAATCAGATTCCTTAGCCAATTTTTTGTAGATCATTATTGTCCTAAAGGCAATAATATGAGTTCCTCTAGTTCAACATTCAAGTTTCAACAGTTCCTATAAATGAACATCTCACACTTTAAACTTTCTTTCTAACTAATCCTTTCATTTATATTTGTGTCCGTCTCTCCCACTCTTCCAAGCAATCATCAAGCTGCAAAACCAACATCAACTTTTCTGCTCTCAATCAAATTGTCACTTTTCTTCAATTTTCAGCAAGGCTAGACCACCACACGACAAAATCAGCTCAAATTTTACACATCTACTCATTAATCTCCTCCTTGAAAACATTTTTCTTCCATTTTTCTTTTTTTTCCTTGATGCAGTTTTAACGTGAACATTTTCACCCATTGGTTTTTCAGCAATCTTCTGCCTTCAAATAATTATGATGCTCTCAAATTTTTGAAGGTTAGCAAAAGATCAGTTCCTTGAAGTCTTGCAACAGACTATAGAATTTAGAGTCGTTCCAATTTCTTGGAGGATTTTGATAACAGAGGATGTCCTTTCATTCGGGATTGTTGACAAAACCTGGGCTCTAGAGACAAAAAGGCTTCTGGAGTGCCATCATCCATAATCAATTCAAAGGAAGAAATTCAAAACACCCCTCTTAGCAGAGAAGTCATTGAGACATGGATGGGGTGATTATTAAGGATGTGATGCCAAGAAGTGAGTCAATCATTTCAGACATGTACATCAAGACCCTAACAAAACTCAGCCAATGGCTCTGCTAAACTTGGCCTCAAGAATCCAGAAGAGACAATACACACCCTCGCACACATTCTATGAAGCATTATCTAAAATTCTGCAATCCCCATATAACCCAGATTTGGATTCATGATTATTTTCATGGGTTTTATTTTATTTTATTTTTTTTTTATTTATTTATTTTTTTTGGTTCACTCAAAAGTATTACTGAACAGCACAAAAAATGGTAAAGATGTGATTCAGCCAGAGAAGACATGGACAACTACTCAAACATGATAAAAGTTGGTTCTGACAAAGATTTATGAATGAATTTGTTTCTAGCTGGCTTAAGACTGTACATGTTGATGGGTCTTATGTAGTTGTGAGCAGTCTGAACAAATAATTACAGAGGATAAAAAATCATAGGACATTCATTTTCAAAGCAACTCTTATAGTCATCATTGTACATGGCTGACACACACCACTAAATTTGAACAGCGTGCAGCCCAACAACATTCCTGCAACATGTACTAAACTTCAATCATGGCTCGGAAAGAAACTCCATGGTAGACATTTTTCTGACCTTAACCAGCTCCATTCTGATAAAAAAGCGTCGAACTTTTGGTTGAGTGAAGGAAACTATGGAGAAACTGAAAGAATAAAGATTGCCATACATGAACATGTTATTAATACAAAAATCTAAAAAAAACGAGTTTTCAAAGATTCGACTGGTGGGGCTTGCAGGAAATGCCATTTCACAGAGGAAACTCTGACACATCATATCCAGTTGCAAAATACTCACGCAGTCAGACTATTTACACAGACAGTGTATAAAATAACTCGTGTGTTTGTGTCTTTATAGGCAGCCAACATCATCTAGCTATTATACACAAGCTTAAGGACATAAATATTATAAATATATCCTACACACCATCTCAGAAAGCACCACACATAAATTATATTTTGAGAGTTATAATCACTAAAAAACACTATCCTTCATAACAGACCATTATTATACTCATAGATAAGCAAAACAAAGTAAACTACATAATTGATATTTCCATCACCAATATACAATTTCCAAAAGACATACACAGATAAATCACTAGACAGATTTTGCACTTAAAATAAAATACCGCTGGGGAGTTAAGAGAGTACAGATTGTTCCTATCATTCTTTCTGCCACTGGTGTTACTCCACATTCTTATACAAAAGCCTGTCAACACTGAATATAAACTCACACTTACATAAAATCTTAAAAAAACCAACAATCCTAAACATTAATCCTAAAATTCCTACGCCCATAGATTAATGGTTCGACAAACATGTAATTTTTTCCTTCCTTGTATTTTATTGTTATTGTTTCCACATAAAAAATAAAATTAAAAAAGTTCACAAATAGGTGAAGAGAAATAATAGCAAATTTCTATTCATAGAGAAAAGAATTTATAAATAGGACGTTTGGTAATTGATCACTGATATTTCATATGATGTATATGTGAAGCAGAAATAGAGTTCCAAAGTGAATCTTGAATGTGAAGTAGTCACTTCAGTGAAAAATGTACTGTAAAATGTGAAAATTTTTATCATACTTTATCATAAATCTACTAAATTTATTTTAATAAACAACAAAGGTTCTGCCAGTATACTCTGTAAATCCAAGAATAAATTTTACTGGTCCGTGAAAAATATCCTTATCCTTTGGAACGCCAAAATCATTTGTATCCTGCAAAACGCCAAAATCGGATCTTTTTGACCTATATATATTTCTTGTAATTAATGAGTTTTTATTCAGATTAGAAGACGCACATATTTTTTTTAAGATACCGTAGAACCTCAATGAATCGAACCTCCCTAATTCGAAGTTTCAAATTCTTTCCGCTCTGGCGCTAAAAACCTTTATAATTCAAGGTCATAGAACCTCCACAAATCAAATTTTGTCAATCCAGAACTCTATTGATCGAACTGATGTCACTTTATCTTTTCCTTATTAAAAGTTTTCGTAAGTGATTCTGATTGGTTTTCATTCATAAGCATTTCTGATTGGCTTTAAAGCGTACTCGATTCCAATTGGCCAAATAATCGTTCTACTAAATAATTTGTACTATACGAGGATAGCCCAGAAAGTAATGCATCACAATGATTTTCTCTGTCCCAAACAATGGTACGAATGCGAAACTTGAGATATGCATTCTTTGAAGTTTTCGGAGTGCGCACGCAAAGTTTCCGTTTCTTCCAACAAATAGCGTACGTGCAGCAGTGGAGCAACATGTGTCTGTAAGTGATGTACGTTACAAGCAGCGTGTCCTCATTGAATTTCTCACTGCGGAGCGAGAAACGATTGGAAACATTCACAAACGTTAATGTGCAGTTTATGGCACCTAGCACCCTCAGACTTTCACTTATTAGGGCATTGAAGAATGCCATTTGTGGAAGACATTTTGAGAATGATGAAGAGGTGATTCGCACAGTGAAGACACAGCTGCGTGAACAGAACGAGTACTGCTACCGTCAGGGCATACACGCCCTTGTGTCTCGCTGGGGGAAGGCCATAGAATGGGACGGAGATTATGTGGAAAAATAGGAAGTGTAGAAGAAACATCATTCTATCATGTGTATAAGTTTCATTGTGTTCAATAAATAATTGTTGAAGAAAAAAAATGTGGTAAAGCTACCCTCGTAAATTGAATAATTATTCGCACTATTAGACAAAAATAAATGTACATTTTGTGATTTTACTTAGTCTCGATAAATTGAACCTTGATAATTCAAATTTTATTTTACTTAACCTCAATAAATTGAAGACCTCTATAATCCAAAGTATTTTGCTCTTCCCTTGAGATTTGATTTATCAAGGCTCTACTGTATTTTTTCAAGTAGATATTAAAAAACAAACAAACAATAGATTCAAACTAAGAACTTTTACTGTGGTTCTCCCAAATCAAATGATTACATTGTTGGCACTTTACAGAGTCCTTGTTTTCATTACCACTACAAAACGCCAAGATTGGGTCAAATTGATCCAAGCTCAATTTTTTCCAATTTCTGAAATAATATATACATATTTGAGCATCACTTATTTAAAAAAAAAAAAAGACTTCTGGATGCCTATATTAAGAATACATGGAATTTCACTCGTAATGTGTGTATGCATGTAACAAACAGTAATATACACAATAATTTCGACTATATGGTCCATGTGGCCTGATCTTGGCATTCCGAGGGTTCATTTGTTAGTTACAAAATAAAATTAACTTTCCATGAAAATAAATTTACTTTCCAAATAAAATTAATTTTCAATGAAAAAAATTTACTTTATCAAATCTCTGATCTCATGCAAAATAATAATATACATTTTAATTATGTTACCGATCCAAAGAGAGAAAAAGGTTGACAAACATGGTTGTAAATGACAGTTCATTTGTATAGAACAGAGGTCAGCAATTTTGAACATAAAAAAAGCCAAAACTACCACAAAAAAGGTTTTGAATTTTTTTGGGAGCCATAAAAATATTTTTACAGATATGATGACTGATAATAACTTGATAACAAATCATAATTTATTCAATGTTTATTAAATGTAAAAATAGAAAAAAAAATAATCACAAATCAAAGAATTTTAGAGAGCTGCAGATTGCTGACCCCTGGTGTAAAAGAATGTGGCTTTGCACATTGCTGGCCACTTCTGAAAATACTCAGATAACTTGTTCATTAAAATCTGTCTGGTGGTTACATGATCAGCAGTTTACTGGAGGCAATGACCTACTTTCATTTGTTAAAGCTCAAAAATACTCCAGAAGGAAAGGAGCGATTAAAGGTAGATACCTAACTTCTACCAGGAAAAAAAGACAATATTCATAGAGAAGGATTTCTTTATTTTCCTCCAATGTGCAAAATATTTTGTTTCAGGTTTTGAAGTCACATCACTGGAATTACTCCTTTTGTATGATAACTATAAATCAGTACACTGCTGATCATGTAGCTACCATACAGATTTTAGATTGGTTTCTTTACCCATAGATCTCTGTAAAACAGGCATCAGCTTTGGAAATTGTTAATTTTCAAAGTGCATTCAAAATGTGGGCCATGTTATTATACTTTTTGTACTGTTATTTGCCTTTCAATTGCACTATATGTATTTTAATCATAAAAAATACTATAGTGATGCCTATAGGATGAAAGTGACAATAAGGTATCGGTCCCAGGTAAAAAGCTCAGTGTTGACTAAAGTTTAAAATAAAGCTAAAGTTCACCTTCACCAACTTTCAAAAGGCATAAATAACATGGTTGATTCAAATGATTTAAAAGGGTCACAGGATGGAAATATTATTTGACAAGGCAGCAGGGGCAATTTCATGCTAAATCATCCAAGGGTCTTCACTGAACTAGAATGAAAATTATATTTCCCATGAGCAAATTATTCATAAAGAGATGAGAGATTAAACAATCTTTAAAAATAATCTATGAAACATGAATAAGTTTTCTGGCTATCAGTGAATTAGGGTTATTTTTTATATCTAAAAGATGAGAATGAAAAATTCACGAACTTAGCACTCCCCAACAATAATACTCTTATCAGTATTTGTTCATGAGTAAAAAAATTAGAGGTATAAACAAACCAATCTATACGAATTAAAACCTATTTTCAATTTAGCAATTTTTAATGTACAGCAACTTTTGAACGTTTTGTAAAGTTGCCTGAAAGCGCAACACGTTTCAGGTTGTTTTCCATTTAGCAATTTCCAGGCATTATCCCGACTATGGTCTAATTTGATTGGAGTCACTTTGGAAAGCATGGCATCCGAAGAAGTCGATCTTCAAATAACTGTCGGTCTCTCAAGGCGATGGAAAAGAGGATATCGACTGCTCAGATCATGTTCACGATTTGAATTTATTACTGTATCTTTTCTACTTACAAGGGAACCTCACATAGCCTAACCGCTTTAACAATGGAGTCCTTGTATGGCTATGTATGCTGAAATTTTTTCATTTTCGCAGTTTATTTTGAAAGAAACACAATTTCACACGCTCTTATTTTGCAAGCATCTATAGTGGCTTCAGATGAGTAATATATTTCAATTTGGTGGAAATCTGTGACATACATGTTCGAGGGATTCCCTTGTTAGTCAATAAACGATTTAACAAATTTTTAAAACTATTCATTAATATTAAAATCACGAGGGAAAAGTCAGATAAACCCGCATTGGTGAACACCAGCTGCGGTACCCATGATTCTCAGTCTTAATTGGCTTAGACCATCCCCCAGATTGCATAGTGAAATATATTATACCTAATAGGGGATAGATCTGAAAAAAAAAAAAACAAAAAAAAACACCTTATCGCTTGGGAATTATTCCTTGCTAGATCTTGAAAAGTCACCTGAAAACGTCTGAAAGATGCGGTGCATCAAAGTTGCTAACTAGAAAACGGATGCAAGTTTCCGAAAGTTCCTAAAAAATTATAGTAATTAAGAAGACACTGAAAAGTCACCTAAAAGACGATAAATGGAAATCCGGCTTTAATCAGAAAAAATTCTTGCGAATCTTCATTTAAATAGTTTAGTTTGATTATTTAAACAAATCAAATAAAATAAGATGATATTTTTAATTGTTAACAATATGTTATATTGTAAGATTGTGTTTTAGTTTCAGTTTTGTTTTCTATCAGCCCAAAAAAAAAAGAAAAAAATATGGAAAATATAAAATCAAGGTAAAGAGAAGAAAAAACAATTTTTTAGGCAAATACAAATTAACACTGTAAAATAAACTTCTAATACAGTAGAGAATCGTTATGTTGTGACTCGTTATATCGTGGAATCAGTTAAGCCACAGTCGATGTCTGGACCCCGTTTTTTTTTTCTTTTTTTTTTAAGAGGGAAAAATGCAACATGTATTTAATTTTCATTACATATTCATAATATTTATTTAGTAAGTTATTTTATATAATTTAATTTATTAGAATCCAAAAAGAAGTATAAAACACAAAGTACAGATAAAAGATTAAAATGGCCGTGGCCTTACAATAAACTTTAAAAATCGCACTGTTCTAATAACAAATAAAAATGATGACAATAATGAATACAGCTATAGATGGAACAAGAAAATAACTTGTTTATAATCTGTATCAGTATAAAATGGAAAAAAATATTTAAAAAGGGAGATATAACAAAGGGTGGGAAAGCCGTGGCCTGGTGAGTTTTCACTGAACACGCCAGTTCTTCACGAATTTTCACGAAGGCTGTTTTCACGAATTTTCTCATTCACTTTTTCAACCAAATCATCATTGACAACAGAAGGCCATCCACTACGTGCTTCGTCATGAACATTGGTTCGCCCATCATTGAACTGCCTAACCCATTTTCTCACCATTCCATCAGTCATTACATACTTACTTACTTTTCAAACCCGCTTATCCGTTAGGGTCGCGGGGGCAGCAGCCCTATGGAGGATCTCCAGCGATCGCGATCTTCCGCCATCAGGCGCATGTCCTCCCTGGTAATATCCAAGCGACTCGAACCCAGATTCTCCATGTAGTCTAGCCACCTGGTTCTAGGCCGACCCCTTGGTCTCTTACCCACCGGCTTGGAAAATAACAACTGCCTAGGAAGACTAGTTTGCGGCATCCGTATCACGTGGCCATACCAGCGCAACTGAGATCTCTCAATGCGGAGAAGTAGCGGCTCAACACCTAAAGATTCCCTTATTGTGCTGCTGTACACTCTATCTAGTAGGGTAACACCTGCCACACCTCTCAGAAATCTCATTTCGGCCGCTTGTACCTGCGATCGCACTCTTTCGGTCATTACCCAAGCCTCATGACCATAGGTGAGAATGGGGACAAAGATAGATTTGAAGACGGAGAGCTTGGCTTTGTTACCCAGCTCTCGTTTCGTTACCACGGATCGCCACAGTTCACGTCTGACACAGCTTGCTGCACCGATCCGAGCATCCAATTCTTTCTCCTGCCGTCCATCACTCGTGAATGCAATCCCGAGATACTTGAACTTCTCCACCTGTCTCAATGAGGCTCCCCTAACATGGAGAGCGCACTGAGCAGGCTGTCTTGAAAGAACCAGAACTTCGGTTTTAGCCACACTGATCTTCATCCCAGCTTCTTCACATTTGGCTGCAAACCGGTCTAGTGCATGCTGAAGGTTCGTGCGAGAAGACCCAAGCAGGACAAGGTTGTCCGCAAAGAGCAACCTCTCCACCAGGCAGTCGCCCACACAAACACGCTCATCGCCTCGGCTGCCCCTGTCTATCCAGTCCATAAAGATAATGAACAAGATGGGCGACAGTACGCACCCTTGGCGGAGTCCAACACCCACGGTGAACGGTCTTGACTTAATGCCATTTATCCGGACACACATCTCAGAGCTTTCGTACAGAGACATGATAGCAACCAGTAATTGCCCATCCACTCCATACTCTTGCAACACTTGCCAGAGCTTCTCCCGAGGAACCCTGTCATATGCTTTTTCGAGGTCCACAAAGCAAGCGTAGACCTTTTTTGCATACTCCCAGGATTTCTCAAAGATTTGCCTTAGAGCAAAGATGTGATCCGTCGTGCTTCGGCCAGGTCGGAAACCACACTGCTCCCCCGACAGTTTGGAGTCGACTATTTCCCGACTTCTCTTCTCCAGACACTTAGCGTACACTTTCCCAGGAATGTTGAGCAAAGAGATGCCTCGATAGTTGTTGCAATCTCTCTGATCTCCCTTTTTGAAGATAGGGATCACAATTCCTGTCTGCCATTGCTTAGGGGCCTGTCCAGATATCCAAGCAACCTGACACACTCGAGTCAGCCACAGGATACCATCCTGATTTAAGGCCTTTAACATCTCGGACCGGATTTCATCATCACCTGCAGCTTTGCCAGTCTTCAGGGACTTAATTGCCCATCTGACTTCTGTTTCAGTGATACTACCGTGACTATTCTCCGCTCCAAGGTGCACCTCGTATGCCTCAGTTGTTGTTGTCACCGGATTAAGAAGAGATGCAAAGTATTCCTTACACCTATGCAATACGCTCTCCTCCGTTTTCAGAAGCCTCCCATCTGAACTCCCATCAGTCATTACATTTTTCCCATAAATCTCTACAAGTTGACGATGAATTTTAGCTGGCTTAACATTCTTTGCGTTCAAAAACTGTATTACAGAACACACTTCACAGTCCGCAGGCTCAACAATCACTAACAAACGTGAACAAAACACAATCCGGCTGTAATGGCGTCAGTGTAGAGATAATGAACCAGAGACGAATGTGCATCTCGGAATGCTACACTAGTGCTGTGGTGGCAGTAGAACGAAACGGTACTTACTTTACGGACAAGCCTCGTAGTTTTTAAGTGCATTAACAGCTTTTCCCTTACTTCGTTTTTCAACACTACATTTTTCATCAACCATACCTAATTCACTGTTTATAGAAAAAAATTTCGTTTCAACATAATTGTTCACTGATAATTTAAAATACAAGTAAATACTAGTAAATAATGTTCATGTGATGTATAAGAGAACATTTCTTCGATGTTGTTTCAATATTTTGCTATATTCAATTTAGTATGTGCAAAAATCTGAAGATATCCACGGGATATCAAACCAAACCAAACCCCTGCGGATATGGGGTGCTTACTGTAGTGGCAATGAGAATTGAATAAAAAAAAATTATTCATTTATGGTATAGATAGGAAGTTTCTTATCTTTCTAAAAATAAATTGTAGTCTTAACAATTTAGAAATTAGCATTTCAATACCAGTTTAAAAAAATCTAGATGTGGTCAATCCAGAATCCCAAAATACTTATGGCTTTGCCTACAATGCATACGGCTTTGCTTCAATTCATTGTAAATGAATACATTATACATATATATCCCTAAATTTAGCAAAATTCCTTTACTTTATCAGACAAGTGATCGAGCTGGTGTTATTTCTAACTTCAATGGCTCTTGGTAAATGCATCCACGTGCATTTATTAATTATGTCGTCTATCTGTACTTTTACCAGCATTAAATTAAATGAATTAAATGAATGATTATTGATAATATATTTTTTATTGGTTAGCGATTAAACTTACTAAAACCTATTAAAAATCAGATGATTGCAAAATGTTGGCTCCCATAATTCGCAACATAACAGGTCTCTACTGTATGTCAAAAAAGAGGAAAAGAAACAAGAGGCATTGGAAAAAATTGGTAATTTTAATGTTTCTTGTTTGAAATTGATATTTCATAAACATTATTTTGACACTTGACAAAGTTAATCACTTTCGAAGTTGAATTTGCTGTTCTCACTGTTTTTGTTAGCTGATTTTGTACTACAGAATATTTTCGTGTTTTTGATTATCAGTGCTTTAACAGCATTTTCATTTTGAAGCCTTCTTAGCTCAAGTGACAATAGCTAGGGCTCACAAAATCACCGAGTTTATGTGCTTACTTTAATCCAAATCAAGTCAATCCTGCAAAAAATGCCATATAAACACTTTCGATTTTGAGCGAATTCAATCCAGCCAAACCAGATGGTTTGAGCTGCTTCAGGGAATTAGGTCAATCCACTTCCATGCAAGTAGACACCCAATCCAGATTGAGTCAATTCACAACAATATTGCGCATGTCTAAGACAATTTAGAACGTCATGGATAAGCAATATGATAACAGATTTGTGACATCAGAGCAAGAGTGTGTTGGTTTATTCGTACAATATTGTTTTTCTTAATCAAAATAAAGTCTATTTTTATTTTAATATGGGTGAAGCTAATGATTTGTGCTCTGCAGATCAGATCTTGATCCCCCATTTCAACTTGTTTCTACAGACAACATCACCATGCATCATCAATCATATCCTTCAATTGTGGTTGTTATAGTAACCATGCTTTTCCCAAGTCTATCTTGGCATTCATTCCTTCATTCAAGGCTGCCTGACCACAACTGTCTAAGTGTGATCACTTATTCTATTTGTTTTTGAATGCTCAGAAAGCATGTCAGGGATCCGATCTGCAAAGTATAAGGCTGTTATTAATCCAGTAACCTGAATAACTGTCTAATATTCTCCTATAACAACTTGGAATGAAGAATAAAAATTTAAAAAAAAAAAAATCAAATTGCATTGCATAACTGAATTTATGAATAAATAATTTTAAACACCGATAATGAATATTTTAAATCAATACTTCAGGACATGCACCTGACAGCAGAAGATCGTGAGCATTGGAGACCCTCCATAGGGCTGCTCTCCCCGCGACTTTAACGGATAAGCGAGTTTGAAAAGTAAGCAAGCAACTGTGTACCTGATAATGAACAATTATTTTTTAAATGAGCTTAGGTTAAAGCACAGCTCTTTGACTATCTTTACTATTAAATGGTGAACAAATATAATAATAATAATAATAATAATAATAATAATAATAATAATAATAATAATAATAAT
>JAHWFO010042181.1:2548592-2613187 GCA_023313115.1 Rhysida immarginata | reverse complement strand
TTTTTATAAATGGAATAATTTTGTAAGCAAAAAATTAATTGCTAAAATAAAACAAACCACAATAATGGATTATTTTGGCCAGAACATAGAATAACAATAAAAGGTCTATTTTTTGTCTTTTTCTGATATTACGAAACTTGGATAATGCGAAACGATTTTTTGTTCCTTAGGATTTCGTATTAAATGGGTTATAGTTTACATACAGGGTTTCCGAAAAAGAATGTCAACATTTTGTGGTTTTATAACTTTTTATTGGATGCACTAAGAACTTGACTTTTTATTACAACGAACAGACAGTATCAAATTTATGTTGGTAGTACTGATGATTATCCATACAGCATTGCTGCAAGAATTTTGTAGTTTGATGTAAACATGTTGCTTCGATCACCCCAGACATGATTCACAGTATGTGGATAGAAATAGAATATCGCTTAGATCTGTGCCGCAATACAAATAAATGCTCATATAGAAACTTATTAATAAAGGTAAAGATAACTAGTGCATTTTGTGAGAATGTTTGTTAAAAAATTAACATCTTAGTGCCATGCAATAAAATGTTATAAAATCACAAAATGTTGTCTTTCTTTTTCAGAAACCCTGTATTTTATTAATCGTTTTAAATATGAAGGCCATTTTTTTTTTCAACCTCTGATAGCACTGCTAGCCAAGCAGTAGGACGCAGAGCCATGCCATGTATATAGTGCAAACAGTATGAGTGATGGTCATGTGCGAGAATGGTGCTGAAAATTTAAAGATGACCGAACTGACGTTCATGATGAAGATGGACAAGGACATAAGTCTATCGCTAGTGAAGAAGTTCAGAGAGTTGACAAAGTGTTTGAGAGAGATGGAGGTTTACAATTAGTGAATTGTCTGTCCATTTTCCCGAGATTTCAAGATCAGCTCTGAACACGATCATAATGCAACAAGCTGCCAGAAAACTTTTATGAAGAGGATATTGGAAAACTCGTCCACCGGTATATGACAAATGTCTTAATCTTTACGGTGACTATATTGAAAAGTAACTTTGATTGCACTCGACTTCTAGTAATAAAATCATTTTGTTATTCACACTTGTCTTTATTTTATGCCCGATCAGAGGTTGAAAAAACAACAGCCCTCGTACATGCTGCAAGGCATAGTAACAATCATTGCGTTTAATTATAAAAGTAATCTAAACATTTCAAGAAAATAATAACTGAGGTCACGAGCCAGAATTAGAATTCTTTGAATTTGATTCAGAAATTATTACCCTGATTAAGTAGTCCTGGATGAAACTACTGAGAACCACAATAACGTATATAGAACTAAAAGATGCATCTAATGATTGTATCGTATCGTATAGTGTCGTATTGTATTATAGCAATAAACATCTCTTATCCATGATCTTTATAAAAGAGGGCATGAGAGAGGTTTTGCCCTCCATCTGGGAAAGCCTAAAATGGGTTTAATATATGGGTTAGATCAGAATTTCGGCAAGACTAAAAACATTAAAATCTAGCCTATGGAATTTTCTTTCCAATTTTTTATCAATAATTTAACATCTGACCTATGGCATATAATAAAACCCTCATGGACTTTTCTGAGTAATTTTTTAATTCATTGGTTCCCAAACTTTTTCAACTTGCGAACCCGTTTCACAAACTATTTTGACTTGAGAACCCCTTTCAGAAAGAGCTGAGTTGTGGAAACCACCACCTTATCACTGTACATACATATACTTGGATACAGTAATAGGAATCCAAAATTATGGAAAAGTTTTGGCGAACCCCAGTTTGGGAAACACTGCTTTAATGAATATTATGCCTTGAGTTATTCTCTAATGAAAGATAGTCCCAGCCTGCAGACTAGGTAACTTCTCTAACCAGGCCAAAAGACATGCAAATAGCATGAAGCTTTTATGTCTGCAGTGGCACAATTGGTTAGTGCATCAGCTGAAGGTTACTGGTTCGAATCCAGGTTGTGGAATTTTGTTTCCTATTTTCATCAGTAATTACAAACATTAGTTGAAAAATCTTAATCTTTATGTAGTTGTATCCATTTTCTCGCAGGATCAATCCATTCCGCTGTAGAAGAGTAAATCTAATGGATAGTTTCAAGCTATTTTCCCTATTAACTGCAGAGCACTATTGAGGACAATAGATATGGTGCTTCGATTCGACCATTTAAATTTTAGCATGGAAATTGAACGAATAGTCATTACAATTTTATCAAGAGAAATTATCAAGGGAGAACTGTTATCCCTCTTAGTAATACTTCAGTTATTGAATTTTCTATCACAAAACTTGAACAATGTGGCACGAATAGTCATTAACTTCATAAATTTTCCTATTAGCAAAGCCTGGAATCCAAACGGGAAGACCATAAATAATTAGAGGCAATAAGACACACAAATAAAAGAACAAACAATACTGGGTTGTCTATAAAAATTAGTAAGACGCTTAAGACAGCCCACTCACTGCATCACTTGAAGATTCAAATGATGAACATGGCTGTTTAAACAAATAAATCTAACATCATAGAAGGAAAAGGCAACAAAGAAATAGGATGGAAATTAATCAAGACTATTAAGGTTTTTCACTTCAGGCAAAGGAACCACCCTAAGGCACTGATGGAACCATCCTAAGGCTTTAATCACTTTTTAAAATAATTTGGCCAATTAATATAATGAGTATATCTATTTCCTGTTGTTTAAGGAAGAAACAGTAATGTTATCATTATTAATATTTCGAGAAGTAAATTAATAATAAGTATGCCTAAATTAGAGGATATTGCCTTGGGTAAATGTTGTACATTACAGCTGTTACATTAAATTTATATAATTTTACAACAAATTACCAGATCTCTTTCATTATAGAATACATAGAAATATATAAGGGTGTCTCAACTAAAGTGAACCAATAGCCAACTTCTAAAATACAAATCTGATCAGAGTACTTTCAATGGAAGAATTTTTGTACTTTTATGTGAGGGGTTTTTATGTGTTCTCTCCATGATTTTTAGAAGGGACACGCCGCCCAGCTGATTTTAGTGACTGCCCGGCTGAATACATAAAACCTACATACACAACATCTCATAAAGTTTTATTCGTTTCGTGTACTAATTCACTTGTTTGCTACTGGAATGAGTTTCAGAAAAACCGAGCATATGGAATGTGTTATTCAAAAGGAAGGAGGACATGTAAAACATTTAATTGTATGGTAGAGAGTTGTAGGGTGTATAATATAAGTGGGTTGGGGCATAAGACATAGCAACTATTTTATTTTATCACAATTTTTCGTGGGTGGAAAAAGTAAAATATACAGATAAAAGTACCTACAATGAATGGACAAAATATATGGACATTTAACAACATACCAACATTTTGCTCATTGTATTTATTTGGATACCATAATTGACATAACATTACAGGTTTCATGTTCCAGAATCATTACAGCACACATATCCGTTCTAAAGGGCCTCAAAGTAGTCTTCTGCAACATTCACAACACATTGCCAACTATGTGGAAGGTGCCGAATACCACCTGCTTCACCATTTCCCTCATCATGTGTTAATCTGGTCATCTCCTGTTGCACAGCATTTGTAATGTCCATTCGTGTCCCAAACCATCTACCATGTAATGGATCCTTAAATGGTTCCTTAACGTACCTTGCGTACAAGGTCAAAATCACATGGAGAAAGATCCGGAAGCTATGGTGGTTGGTCCAATTCTTGCCATTCCCAGCACCACAGTAGCCGTCCTACAGTGGACACACTCTGCTTTATGTGGTCTTGCACATCGGTTGACTAAGAACAGATTTAACATTGCTCTCTGTTTAACAACAAACAAATAACATTGCTCTCTGGTGTTGTGGAAACATACTATGAATGCACAGCTAGCTTGTGACATATAACCTTTTGCCATATAACCATTTGCCTTTATGCCCCAACCTTCATATAAATTCATATAATACAAAATAAATATTTAATAATATATAAATAAATTTTCGGTTATCTTTTTTTTTTTCCCCCACCCCAGTGTATTTACATATTTTAACATACATAATTGGGTGAAGTTATACAAATAAAAACAATTAAATAATTAACTAGAACAAAACTTGTTGAGGCTAAATGATTCTCAAAGAAGCTTTTATCAATTTTATTCAGAATTGGGTTTAATCAGAACCTAATTTCATTTTCCTTCCATCGTTCTTACAACTGGAAAGCCTGTACTTCCAGTGTTTGAAGACAATGCCAGCTAAGTAGACCTAAGCCCTCTGGAAGCATCTTGTTTCAATGATATAGTAAAAGTCCTTCATCCGGCAGTCAATGGTTCATAAAGTTCAACAACCTGGAAGTTGGGGAAATTAGTCCAGTTTCCAGATTAAAACCAAAACTGTAAACCGGAAATTTTGGTGTTAGTCTATGAATTATTTATTACATCTGATTTTATGACCATGGCAGTTGAAAAGGACGTTAAAACCAACCAACCAACATCTGATTTTATAATTTCCGACAACTAGGCAATTAATATTAAATTACACTTTTTTTTTTAAGATTACCGTAATTAAAAATTAATGGATGCATTGGATTATAATATACAAATTAAATTAAACATTAAATTAAATTAAATTAAATTAATTACTGAATATACAACTATTATCATATTGGAAATCCTGTGTTTGACTTTCAATCTGCAATAGGGGAAAAAATAAAAAATATTCTTTCAACATAAAACTTTAAATTTCTTGCCAACATAAATTCAAATGATAAATTAAAACATTTTATTATCTTTGTTTTACTCTAGTTGCTCTATATCAAAAAATTTTTGGTTCTGATCAACTATTTTTTTGTTGCTTCCAATTCTTTAATGCTTGTCATGTACACAGTTGTGTAAAACAATGTTAAATAAATTCGCACTATATGCGATTACGATTGTATTGTCAGCACCAGATTTCAAAGATGTGTCCTGAACACAGGCACAGCTAAGGGCGGCCAAGTGTGCAAAGTACACGGGCAAACAAATTAGGAGCACTAAAAAGCTAACTTGAAGGTACGCTAAAAAACTAAAAATGAAAAATTGAACATGAGCGCTAAAAAGCTAGCTACGCCACTGGTCATGAAAATTCTGAACGGTAATTTCTTCTTAAATTTGCATAACACTCTCTTAATGTAGATATAAAACTCTATGTTTTTTGTATAATGTACAGGGTTGTTATAATTAAACTTTCCCTCATTCTCCACAGGGAACTTTTTTTCGTATGGGCACTAAACTCTGTAGGAATAATGTCCAGATTATGAGCCACAAGATTGCATGGCTCATAAGTTTTCTGGTTGTGGCGATAACTGAAAAAAAAATAAGGTTTGCACGTGCCGATCTGAAGAGAAGTATGTCAAATAGATATCGGGCTAATCCAGATTCCTTTTTGTGGCCATCCTGTTTTTTATTGGCGATACTTCTAGGCGATTATGACAACTGGTCATTTTGAAAAAATGGATAACAAATAAAATTAGACTTAGACTCCCCTATAACGACTCAGGGTTCTCCCCAGGCCCTATTTAACGGGTGCGCCGCCCAGCTGATTTTGGCGTCCGCCCGGCTGAAGAATACACGAAAAACTGCACAACACTGCATATTTTATTTATTTTTGTTTTTAATTTTTGTCCGCCCGGTTATTTTAGCTTACCGTCCACCTGATAAAATTTTCTGGGAAGAACACTGCGACTGATCATTTGACTTAAGATAGGTGTGATGTCCTTATCGCTTAAAGGAGCATAGCCACGGAAGTGCCATCACTAACTTGACTAAATGCTTTTTTCTTTATTAAATCTAAACTCAATAAACGAAACAATAAATAACTTGATTTGTAAAGTCTCGTTTATTTATTTAGTAGGCATGTACAAACGTTTTGGCGTTCACTTCAGTTATTTTTACTTGTCACTGGAGCACTCACACGACATTCGTTTTTGTGCTTATAAATATTATATTTCAAAATAGGTGAAGCTAATGATTTAAGGCTAGGATTAACAGATTCACAGAATAACTGACCAGCATTTACCCATAAATTCTTTCATTTAGTTCCTTTCATAATTAATACTGAATGAAGATCAAAAGTTAAAAATCAATAAAATTATTTTTAAGGCGGCAATGCATATTAATAATGAATAAAAAATACTTTTAAAAAACATACTCTTATTTGTTTAGCAATTTTTCTCATCAAAAGGACTCCATCTAATCTTTTTACAAACTGGCATAATTGTTTACATTTTGAAGAAATTTATGGATGGGAGGGGGGGGGGGAGAAATTACATTTGGTAGTTCAGCATTTTCTGTGATCTGAAAGCAACTTGGTCTAGTCTGTGCTGGATTAAAGGACCTTTACTGTATTGAGTTTTTAATGCTTCTTCCTCTGTTAAAATGTAAACAACTTAATGGGTAATATCAATTTTTTTTCTTACAAAGGCAACAATATCTTTCTATCCACTAGTGTTAACCTTGAAATTTGGATACAAATAACATGGATCATTAAACCTATTCTTTCCTGGCATTTCACTCCATGTACCATAAAAAGTACATAAAAAAGTAATAAATAAATAAATAAAAACAAATCACTAATTTCAAACAACAAAATTTAATTTAAAAAAAACACTACTAATAACTTCCATGCCCTCTTATAACGATTTACATGCCTTTATTATAGTTAAAAGGGCATTTTATTGATTAAGATTTCACTAAAAGTATGTAGATATATGTATTGAACACTATTTGAGATATCATGTTGTCTATCATTAAGAATTCTTTATTAAGTAGTGTAGCAGAAGAATGGAGCACAATGTCTTGCCTGTCTCCTTCATATTTTCGATGTTTTTTGACATAGAAGGTTGAAATTTGGAATGTAGCTTACCAAAGGCATATCCTGCTTCACTAGGCTATTTAGTTTCGTTCTGATTGGTGCACTGGGTTGGAGTTAGAGGGGACAAAAGATCTACGTGGTATTTAGGTATGTAAAGGAGTGAAATTCTGCATGTAGATTCCTCTAGGAAAGATCTACATCAGGGTTCTCCCTAGGCCCTTTTGAAGGGGCATGCGCTGCCTGGCTGAATACATGAAAAGCTGCACAACACTGCATAATGTTTTTTTGTTTTTTTTAATTGTTGTCAGCCCAGCTATTTTATCTTTCCATCCACCTGAAAAAATCTTCTGGGGAGAACACTTACATTACAATGAAGTTTGAGCCAAATTGTTCCAGTGGGGTCAGAGTTGTGAGAGGGGGCAGTCACTTGGTCTTTACATTATGTCATGTGATTTGTCTTTCGGTCAGAAATTATCAGAAACAAAAGAAGATAGAGTTCTTTTGTATTTTGTAAATATTACATTCGAGAAAATCAATTTTTTGATTAAAAAAAGTTGGGGGGGGGGGGTAAAAAGTGCAGATAAAGGGGTAAATAAAGATGAACTCAGGGTTTCCACTACTTTCCTATATCCTCCTCAGGGAGATTAATTTCTTGTCTTACTCCCATTGGTAAGAATGTCAACAAAATCGCCAAAGGACCCTATGATGCAACAATGATAGAGGAATTAATATACATCAAAACAATTGATATTTATAGCTCCAACTGGATTGTAGAACCTTCCAAAAACTGCTGCTGCCAAGTTCTCCTCTCTTTAGAAAATATCACCCAATTGTTACCTTCACAGATAAATTTTATCAAAAAAATGTATACAATTCCGCATTTGTAGAAGAATCTTTCTTAACAGAGATAACTTGTTCCCCACCAATTTATGCCAAACACCCACATATGTTTCTGAAATGCCCAATTTTCTCTTAATAGAGAGAAGGATGTAGCTACACCCACTCCCCTCTGCTCAGGGATAGAAAATTGCAATGAAGAACCTGGAAGCTATCATTTTCTTATTATTTTGGTAGACCAACTGTAGGAAGCGTGCTATTTTATCTAAAGCCTTCCTAGGGATGCAAGCCGAAAAAGATGAAAAACGTAGCCTCCTCTTATGGCATGCTTCTGAATTTTGCAAGCATCAATGGTTTATTTAGATGAATAAAATATTTCAGTTTGGTTTGAAACTGAGATACAGGTTCGAATAATTCCCTTGTTAGAAATGAAGTAGGGAACTTATACAGGAGTGTGAAGACATAACAGTCATTAAAACCTTAATATAACTTTGTCTCTCCATTGAAGGGATGTAATGTTAAGATTGAAAGACTCGAGGCACTGGACACCACTCTGCTTAGAAAATAATATTAATCATTAAATATCGAGGTCTATGTTCCCAAGGCTGATAGGTTTTGTGCCTTTCTGAAATGAGCTCCTAAATGATGTAGTGCAGACTTTGACGAAATAAAGGGATCATATTGAATTCTTGCAGAACCAGGCAGAAGTTAGAAAAGGACTGTTGGCACTTAATGTTGAATGCAAGAAGGATCAACCAAAATCAGAGCCGGAGAGAAAAAAAACAACATTGAATGCCATCACAGAAGTGTAGGCTCATAAGATTGGTTCATTTTGCACACATCACGTGTTACAAATTGCAGATTGAAAGTAGTTAAAGGGACAAATGAACCAAGTTTAATGAAACAAATTGTTATTATAACTGAAGATGAACAGATCACCTGGCTAAAGCAAGCCCTAAGGAATGCCTTACTAAGGAATGCCCTAAGGAATGGAGATAGAAATCACAGGCAGAGATGTTGCTGCATTGTGGGGGGAAAGAAACAACAGGGGAAAAAACATGAGGTAACTAGAAAATAAGACATTAACTAAAGAGCAAAAGGAAGAAGTAACAATAGTGCCACAAGTGAAGCAAAAGACCAAATAAAGCCAGCTATACGCTGGAAACAATTTTGTATAATATTATTAGGTGATGTTCTATTCTGATTACAATGAAGCAATTTCCAACAAAAATAGACTGTGCATATGTAAATCTGTTAGCGTATAAATACAATTGTTAAGTTGATTGCAGTCACTTACTTCAAATCTGATCTTCTGTACAAATGGTTACAAATACAATATACCAATGGATATTGAGGAATTGATTATGAAGCGGAAAAACAACAGTGTATAAGATTAAAAGGATATTTCGACAAGAATTTTAAAAAAGTTGAGAACTGTGTGAGAAATCCATCAAAACTTATAATGATCCTGACAATGCAAAAAATGAAAAAGTATTTTTTATTTATCCAGTAGCATATTTTGTACATTATTTGTTTCATACATTACAAAAAAAAATCCATAATACATCCAGGAATAATTTAACTTTATATTTTCTCATATTGCCACAGAACACGTCGGGACAAGGTGAAATAATTTTGGAAAACATCTCCGACCACAGCATCCTTGTACCAACAGGAGGAATTTCCCAAAGGACATTCATAGAAAATGATTTCAAAACGTATTTAATCATGTTTTCTAACTGTGAAGAATACAACACTATAAGAAAATTATGCATTTGCATCAACTTATGAGCATTCTATCATTCTCTGGGCTCTTGTCACCTGTGTTAACAATATGTTTTTTCATTGTTACGTGCTGCATAGCACCTTTTTCGTTGGCTAGTGTGCACATAACAGAAGAAGAACTTTTATGCTTGTTTAATCGCTCACTATAAAATTTTCCTGTGGATTTTGCGATAAAAACTGTGGATTTTGCGATAAATACCATATAGGCCTATCGAACCGCAATTTCAATAAACGATTCAAAGAACACATGACTCCTACAAGAAACAAGATAATAATTCACACTACGCGATCCACCTTGCCCGCACGGGACATGCCCCCAAAGAGCAAAGTGAAATCATGACCATTCTCCATCTATGCAATGACCCATTCAAAACTGCCACTCTCGAAGCTATTAAGATCTTTAAAGCTAAGATCTCCTCTCCAGATCACCTCCTCAATTGCCAAACCGTTTTTGATATTTATTCAATTTTTAAATTCTTTATCCGATATCTTGTAATTTTTCAAATTTGTATTTTTACTTTCCTTTCCATTTTTTATTGATACCTTAGTTTACGTTAACTCCGGATGAGTCTTCTTCTAGGTCCGCGTTTTCAATTTTGTTTGTGTTATGACATCACTTTTTCCTTTATATTTCAATTAATTTTCCTCTCAAGGTTTCCTTATAATTTCATTGTTATTGGTTCTTTATCCAACCATTCTCCTTTCAATGTCGGCACTGTACAATTTATATTATTTACTATTTGTTATTTCTTCACCCAATCATGTTCTCATTCTGTACCATATTTTCTGTATATAAAGGCTTATGTCCTCTTGTATGTATCCTTGATAAAGCCGGGAATAAATGGCGAAACTAGTCGGAAACTCTGTTCTCCCTTTGTTGTGTTGTAAAGTCTCTACCAATTTTATTTCAGATATCTGCCACGTTACCAGATTTTTTAGACACCCTGTATATCTTTATGTCAGGCTGCAATATGATGACACGAAACATTGAAAATAGGAGTTATATTTAACGTATCCATCTGATGAGCCAGGCTATTCACAACAACAATACTCAATTGCTAGATGATATCCCTGAGGAATAGGAAAATATTCCTTAACCAGCAACTAGGAGTCCTTCCTAGTTGCCAATAGTAGTTGCCAATGAGCTATTATGTCAACACTTTATTAGTTCTCCCATTATTACTGGAGGAAAATCATAAATTCCACAACATTCTCTGCAATGCATGAATTGATGCCTAACACCAATACTGAAAATCCTTCAAGAGAATTCTACAAAAATACTAAGCAATTCCTTCACCTAATAAAGTAGTCATTCAGCAAATCTGCTAATACATAATCTCTGATATACCGTATTGCAGGCTGCTGAATAGTCTCTATTCATAACTGGGAGGAAAGTCCTTAATCCTTGAAATCTCCGAATGAGACAAAGTCCAATCCACACCTTCACGAGGGAGGATTCAAATTATGATGGGCACTTCAACGCTAGAATTAGCAAGTAAAAGAAAAGGAGAAATCTGAATTGGCAAACATGTTTACAGTGATAAAATTGAAGAGGAAATAGATTAATGGAATTTACTGAAAATGAACAGTTCTACATAATAAATTCATTCTACTATAAGAAACCACAAAGAAAAGAGAGTTGGAAGAGTGCCAATGGGAAAACAAGGAAAATTGATTATTTCATGATAAGCAAGAAATACACCATTCAAGACTGCAATATGCTAAATTTACTTCAATACTGAAAGAGACTACGGTATGTAAAATGCAAACTCTTATTTGACACAAGAATTGAAAGAACTAAGCTTATGTGGAAGAACCCAAGAACCAACTAACATGACAGTCTACAAGCATACATAACTGAGTTCTAACTGGACCTACAAAATCTGCTCTACAGATTTATAACCCATCAGATATATAACCAAGGAGACAAGAACACTAATGAAACAATAATTTCATTAGTGGAAAAAAATGATCCTAAATGACAATAGAATACCATATTTATTCATGTACTGTACAACCAGTATTATTTCCTGTTCTCAACTCTCAGCCCCCTCAGTGAATTTTACATGTAAAATCACCCTGTTAATATGAAATATTTTTAGGTAAATTTCGGATACTGCGAAGTAATTTTTAATATATATTTGAGAAAAAATATAGCTACATTTCTTAATTCAAATAAATATTTCTTAATATATTAAATCAATCAATGCTGTTAAGCCTTTTTGGTATTTGTACTTAAAAGAGTTAAGACGCCGCACATCGGGTGAATATTACTTGACGGATGGCTAGTACTTGTGAGGAACCATGCTCATCACTGGTTGTGATTATGAAATTATGAAAGCAATCAACAATTCTTGATTATATTTGTAAGAATTTCGCTCTAAAGTTGAATTTATGATGTAAACTTGTCAAATTTATTACAGTACTAGAAATAACCCACCCGATTGTATAATCGTCATTGTTAGATTTTTGACACACATCTCTCTCCATACTTTTTTTTGTTGTGACATAGTCCATTGCTGATTTTATACACTCCCCGACACAATTTCTGGGACACTTTGTCATAGAAGGAAACGAAAAAGAATGAAATACTTTAATTGTGCACAATTCCTGTCACTTACAGGAAAAGTATTATTACAGAAAGACCTGAATTTAAAGCACATTTTATGAGAATACAGTAAAAATGTGAAAAACAGAAATTCCATGTGACACAATTAATGGGACAGTCCATAAATGCACGCTTAAACCTTGATTTGAGGTCTGTTGTTCAGTAAGGTATCTTGTTGCCCTTTTTCTCAATTACATCAACCAGTCTATGGTTGTAATTGTCAAAGTATTTGCAAATTTCTGGTCATTTCGTCTGATTGATCAAGTCAACTACCTCTTGAATTTTTTCCCACAGTTCTATGGTGGAATGAAACTGAGGGACCATCGTAAACAATATCACAAATCATTTTCCAAATGTTTTCAGTAATATTTAAGTCCGGACTTTTTGCAGGCCAATCAATAACTTTCAAATTTACATCTCCTTACACCACTTCAGCACAACTTGAGCCTTATGAATGCTGGCATTATCTTGCTGGAAAAAAATATTCTTGATCAGGATATTTGGTGTCAAGGAAAGGCTTAACATTCTCTTGAAGTAACTTAATATAGTCGATAGCTTTTATTCGTCCCACTATCCGTTTCACATAAACGAAACCATCAGAACAAACCATCCCCCAGACCATTATACCGCCACCTCCCATCGGCTTTATTCATGATGGAGCAGTCTGGTATCCACATATGTGCCAAAATTGCCTGGGCCATCAAAGGAGAACTTTTTTTCATCACTGAAAATTGTTCTATGAAATGGATGATTCTCTTATCCACTGAAGGGCCAACTTCAATCGTTGAGCTTTATGAGCATTAGTCAAAGGAAGTTTCTGATGAACTGTTTTGTAGACAAACCCTTCCCTTTTCAAATGCCGATGAACAGTCCTTGTTGACATCTTCGGATTACAATTTCTTCGGACTTTTCCAGCAGTTGCTCTCTCTTGAATTGCTGTTAATCGACGAATTTCCTTCTTAATTAAAGTTTTTTCTCTTGTTCTGATGATCATTTTTGGTCCTCGTTTCTTCTTCTTCATTCCCAAATCCCTATGAACTATATTATGTACAGAACTTTTAGGGATTTTCATGTTCCTTGAAATCTCTCTGATGGGAGGGAAATCGTGTCTCTGATGGTCGCCCATCCAGTGATTAGCCGTGCCGGATGTTGCTTAACTTCACAAAAGTTGTGTGTTCAGTAAGCCCACCAGGCCACGGCCTCCCCCCCAGTACCTTAATGCATGAATACATACCATGTACAGTAACAAATTTGAAAATAAAAATGCATGTATTAAAGCGTAACTGTATCGTTCTCGTCTTTTTTCAAAATTAAATAACTTTTTATTATTTTTTAATAAACAATCAACTGTACAGAGAATAAACTTTTAATTTATTTTAAATAAAGACTTAGTTAAGATTTTGAATTGAATTTTGAAGGTTTTTAGTTGTAATGCATTCTGGTTATGTATTTTTAAAACTGTAAAAAATGAAAGATTTTTTCTGTATTTATTTCTAGTAAGCGAGCAAACGACTCAAAAACTGGAGGGGGGGGGTCGCATTATACACGGTTAAGCCCCATTTGGTCGCCTCCCATTTAGTCGTCCTCCCATTTAGTCGCCTCCCATTTGATCGCCTGTTCTTTATTCAGCCCATAGGGCCTTGATGAGCCACGGTAATAAAATGTATTTTTCTGCATGTGTTACTTAATTACATGTTGATGCCTTATTAATAGAGGTGTGCAATGGTTTAAAAACCACCATCAGTGGCACCATCGATGGTATGAACCATCATCGAAACACAATCGATGGGTACAGGAATACCCTCGATGGGTTCAGGAATACCATCGATGGTTCTTTTAATTTTTTTATCTCAATAAAATAGCATAAAATCACATAGATAAAGCTTAGACTACAACAGACATTTTATTACTGATAATTTGACAAATGTAAAAGTTGGGTTTAACAAAATTTATGCAAGACATTCAAAGGCATCGATTGTAAAACCAACAATTTGTCCAAATGCTTTGGACTTAACATGGTCCTTTTTTTTCCAATGGTGCAACCTGCTTTTGAAAAAAGTCTTTCTGCAGGCACAGATGTTGCTGGTGGCATTAAAAATTTCTGGGCCATCATTCTAAATGCAATATTATTTCCGTGCATCATTTTCCATGCATGCAGTGGATTACTATTATGAGGAGTCAGTGGCGATTCAAGGTAAAATGCCAGGCTTGCGTGCAAGCCATTGCTGGTGTGAGACGAAGCAGTTTTCATAGCTAACGCTACAGTTCTCTTCTACAGATAAGTTATTATTAGAAGTAAAGTAACTAATTGCACTTAGGTCAAATCTAGAACTTGGAAATGGTTTTAATTTACTTCTTAAATTAAATTAACCAAATTGAATTCTTTTTGAATTTTTTATATTAAAAATACCATATTTATTCTCAATGAAAATGAGGAATAAATATGATATTTTGATATATGATTTTTATTTTAAATATTATTAATTAATAATTTTTGGCTTTATTAGTTTTTGTTTAAATACAGTTAGTTAATAGAAAGCCTTAGAGGATGCAAGCGACGAAATGGGAGGCGATCAAATGGGTCAGGTCAAACGTCCAAATCGGAGGCGACCAAATGGCGCTGAAATGGCGTCCAAATGGGAGGCGACCAAACGGGGCTTCACCTTATACACAGATATAAAATTTTTACTGGTTTTCCTGGTTCTGAAAGTGGGGGATTGCAACCCTGTCAGAAGAGCTATTGAAAAAACAGAAGCCTCAAATATGCTAAACAGCAGCTATGGATCGGAAGAAAAGGCAGTTAGATAGAACAATTTTTAGAAACCACATCAATTTTTCGTACCGTCAAAGAATTCTACAGAGAACTCTAATCAAAGTGAAGATGACAAAGATAACAAGTGAAATTCCAGCGGTATTACCGTATTACCTATTCTGCCATTTATTATTGATGATTGATAATAAAATATTGTACATGCTAAACATCAAAGAATCCCTAACTCTTTCGCCCAGTGTATTTTCAGATACAGGAAGTTCAGATTTCCCGGGAAAAAACAAAGGTAATACCCTATTAAAAAAAAAGCAATAAGATTTTTTTATCATACAGGCGATGAAGAAGGGAAACTGTCCTGGAAAACTTAGAATCTCCATTGATCAAAAGATGCTAAAACACAAATGGAGATGCTAAAGAATTTGAATAATGAGAAATTTAAAAAACGCTTCAGACCAATCAGCTTCCTTTCTGCTATCTACAAGATTTTTACAGAAGTCATTTCAAACAGGTTACAAGCAACACTGGGTCTAACTTAGCCAAGAACAGGCAGAATTCAGAACTGCATCCAGCACAGCTGACTATATTACAAATGAGAAAATGAGAACTTGTAAAAGCCGATGATAACATTGGCAGCAATGAGAAAAAAAATCACACAAGAACTTGTGAAAAAATATTTGACAAGTTTGCAACAAAGAAAATCGCAAACAACAGGACTGAATTAGAAGAAGTCAAAGTTACATGTATCATGGACAAGAAATTGTGAAAGATTTTGCAATGTTCCATTTTTTTTACTAAAATTAGCAAAATACCCAGTTCTTTTGTTTTGTGCCAACCAAAGCCTTCAATTACTGGATTTATCAATTTGGTCGTCTATATTACCATAAATCCTCTACTATAATGCGAATAATTTTGGCCAAAAAAGCACCTAAATGTATGGGATCGTATTATACAAAAGGATAAAATCAGCCCTGCAACAACTGATGGCGGTCGGGGGGCGACAGTTGCATTCTGTGCTGATGAAATTCACACGAAATTACAGTGTATTATACATTAATTGTATACACGAAATTACCATGCATTATACATTAATTATACAGCATATACAGTGTCCAGTTCATTTTACAATAAATTAATTCACTTTTTATTTGAATTTCTCGTCACCAACCACTAATATGAAAATAACTTCTCCCAAAGATGGCTACTTCCAAACTGCCTTGAACTAACGAAGTTGCTTTCTGTCCTGACGTAATTCACATGAAAGTAATTGGGTATTATACATTAATTATATAGCATATACAGTGTCCAGTTCATTATGCAATAAATTGATTCACTTTTATTTGAATTTCTCGTCAACAAAAGTTGCGTTCTGCCCTGATGAAATTTAGACGAAATTACCATATAATATACATTATCAGTAATTATACGGTATCTACAATAATTTAAATTATATATTGTCCCCAAAGTATACAAATAAATGTAGAAATGTAAAAATGTATTTAAGTGAACATTCTGGTCTTTGTTCAAAATAAACTTTTTTTTGCTTAATAATTGGAAAATGGTCTGGAGGATTTTTTCACGCCATTACCTCCGATATTGATGAATAAATAGTAAAAAATAGTAAAGAAAATTCCAGGGTAACCCGAAGGTCCCTGGCTCGAGCCCAGGCCGTAGAATTTTCTTTACTATTTTTCACTATTTTTTTTTTGCTTGTTATTATTATATAACCAAAATTCAATTTATTGAATTAAGATTTTATCCCCCCCCCCCCCTCCATTAATCATTTTGGGTTACAAATGGACACGATGTGGTGAGTCATACCATAAAAACAGTAGATGTGAACAAAATTCTTAAGCCAATTGGCAATACCACCCAGGATACCACTTTGTGTTGATTGGTTAGTCTTGATTAGCAATAGCACTGCAAGCACTATAGAGGGTGTTCATAAACTAAAGGATAATAATTACGTAGTGTGATTCCATACATCAATCTAAGCAAAATGTTCCTTATCAAAAATGTCTAAAACTCAAAATTTAATATTTAAAAAATGATATTGTTAACGTCATTTATGAACTTTCTGCACCAACACTTCACATAATGAACTGCGCTATGCCACGAGAAAACAGTGGCAATTGTTGAGAATAAATGACGTTTTCCACCAGCTTTTAGAAAACTTTCACGTGATGTTTAGACCCTTAAAATTTGAGTTGTGAATATTTTGCATACGGAACTTTAAGTTTGTCATCATGCAAAGGATCACGCTAGATTTTTATTATCCTACATTTTATTAACACCCTGTATAAACTCTGGCAATGTAAATGGAAATCAATACAACTTATTCATCAATCCTCTTATATTCAACTCCAGCATCTTTATTTAGTGATTCTTTAATTATAAAGATCCAGATTATGCATATTTAAAAAAGTAAAAAACAGTTTTTTTCTACATATTTTTGCACATTTTATTTCTTACGAGGAGTCAAAAATAGGGATCGTATTACACAAGCGAATAGCATTTTTGCTGGTTTTTTGGGCTGAAAAAGTGGAATCGCATTATACAAGGGGGCGTATTATAGTAGAGGATTTACGGTAACAAATGAATCAAATTTAAAATAACAATGCAAATAAAATAATTTTATTGTGGTTCAGGGGTCAATTATTCTTACATAAAAAAATGTTATAGTAGATGGCAAGCTAAGCAAGATTTAAAGAAATGAATTATGGATTTAATAAAACTTATATAATAATCTTAGGTATAAATAACATACGAGAATACAAGATATAACACATATATATAAAATACCTTCAACTGAAATAGTCAAATAGTTCAAACAAATAATTTTTGTAAAAAAAGGAAACAAGAATAACAATAGAAATGTAGGCTATACAATGATATTGATTGATTAGACACAGATAATCAGTAAAAGGAAATGCCAAGTATATAGTTGGTCTCAAATATGTTATCATTTAATACAGGAAGTATGAAATGAACAAATGAGTCAAAATGGATATAGCAGTTTCATAAAAAATATTTTAATCTATAAAGTAACAACTCATATGCCTGAAAAAGAAAAATGTTCAACCAGTATGTACTACCAATCTTCACTTACAAAGCAGAAAGAGAAGTTAAGAAAAGGCCAAACAATAGCTACAAACAAAGCGTGGCACGATGAACGCTAGGTATTACAAAGAGGGACAAAAACACGGATCACATCAAAACAATAAGTGTTCGGACATCACAGCATGGATACAACATCTCAAATGGAAATGGACACTCTACCAGAAGACAACACAAGGACTGCAGGAATCCTCAATTGGTACCCATGAAATATTAAAAGATCAACAACATCTACATCGTGAAAATGGTACATCAATAAAATTTGATTAATTATTTTCTTGGTTGGGGACAGGCTTCAATTAGTGTTTTTGATAAAATTTAAGACAGTCATAAATGGGATCTTTTCCAACAGTTTCATGAGTTTAGCTGCTCTTGAAAAATTCTTATTACACCTTCAACCCATTTAGGGAATTATGAAACTGAGTAACTTCAGATATTCTAATTTTGGGAAATCTAAATAATCGTCAGTGGTTTAAAATTTATTTTGGATAAAATCAACGAATGAAGTCCTTGGCTACCATTTTGGCTTTCCGGAAAAATAGTTGTCCCAGAAAAATTCCATGTTGGAGAATCCCAAAATGGGAGGAAGCATTGTATTAAGCAATATCTCTACACTCTGTCCAACGAAAGAAAAACTACATCAAGGTCAGAAAATTCAAAATAAGCCAATCAGAGTGATTTAAGATCACTCATACAACTGCTTCTGGAATTTTGTAAAGTTTGTAAACTCTCTCCTCTGAAAAGCTATTATTAGACGATGCCCGAGAACACCAATGAATGCGTTAATAGATACCACGAGGAACCTTGACCTAGTTTTCTTTGGTTGGACAGAATTTAATTACAAGTATTTAGCACATAGAAGCCCATTTCCACTGCAGACCAGGTTAAATTATACTATTAAATTATTATTACCAGAATATAAAAAAATTATCCATCAAAAAACAGCATATGTAACATCTATCTCATTCTCATTGATCTTTTTTTGGAGAGGGGGGGGGGGCCTTTTAAACCCCAAAAAAAATTGGTTCCTTTAAATTTAAAATAAAACATTCAACTATTATGACCATATCACATTCATTAAAAAAATTTTCCGTATGTATGTGTTAACAAAGTGTTGAAGCCTTTCTTTCTGCCATCAATAACTGAATTGCCAGTATCATCAACATGCACTCAAATTACAATCCATGGTATCTGTGAACCATTTCTGCTCACAAGCAACTCAAATTTTTGGGGTTCTATCTGCTTAGTAATTTCATCAATCAAACAACATTAAGCTCTCATTATGAAAAACTGTAACCAGAGCAAACATTTTCCTCAAAACAAAGAATATCTTTGCTCCATCAATGACAGCAAAGACTCATTGGAATGAAGTAATGAGGTTCTACATTCTGCTCTCATTGGAAAATCAAGTTAATTTGGATTAAACTTTACATTAACAAAGATATGACTAACATGTCATTGTTCTTCAATGTATGAATGATGGATCATATCATTTACAATATTCAGCAGTGATAACAATCTAAATACCAAATAAAAACCTTTGGCAATTTTGAGAGTTTGCGTGAACAATTTTCATGATTAGCATTAACAAGTTATTAAATGCATTAAAGAATTATGAATGTTCTAACACCATAAAATTAACAAGTCAATTATCCAGTTGTATCTCGTTAACCTCATTAACAATCTATCTCACATGGATTTCTGTTACAAGAAAATGAATAACTATCCACTCTTAGTGTTGCATAATACACTCTACTGACTGAAGTTTTTTTTAGCAGCTTAAAGGGCAAATGACACCAAAAATATCGCTATTGAGATAATGAATAATCAAATATACCATAAAATAAAAGAAAACAAGAAGTTTTTAGGGAAAAGTTACAAATTCATTAAGAAATGACGCAATAAATATGCAAAGTGGGCCTCCCTCCATTCGAAAATATTTTAACATATAATCAGTATTTGTCTACAGAATGAGCTGCGCTTGACGTCATCTTTCCCAAACAGATGATTCTTTAGCAAACATCTATCACGTCAAGTATTATTCAAACCTAATCGAATTTCGAAAGCAAAAGCATGGATTCTTCACATTAAATAAGAAAAAAATAATACATTGGGTAATATCGATCATGTGAATGTGATCCTATTGCATATAATGAAACACACAAAGAAGAAATCCAATAGTGTGATTACACTCGTGAAAACGACACTAATTGCACTGGCGAATCGGAGGCAGAGTTATCTTGAGAAGAAGAAAATAATATTCAGTAGCCCGATATTGCAAATAAAATAAAATTAAAACATTAATATTTCCTAAAATTCTTCATTCATGAATTGGTAGGTTTGTTCTTCGCAAGCTGCGAGTAAGAAAATCGAGGGTCAACCGAATCTGGAGAAAACACACCTACAAATGCCTGCACCTTGATACGTCGATTGATAAGAGTGCTGGCATATGGCCTCTTCTTGTTCTCATATATGGCCTATCGAGCTGTCTGCAATGTTTCGGGGTGTCCTTAAATTTTGAATTTTGTATGTTGGAACAAACATGCTACTGGTGTGTAATGAACACTATATAATTATGCCTCAATCTGAAGAGTGTTTTTGTTGTCGGGGCGTTCCTGAAATTCTTGAAAAAATACCCGAAACATTGAAATGTATAACGGATAAAGAGTCTTTTAAGGCTGTGTGCCTAAATAATGCCGTTTTAGAGAGTGCTTATCCATAAGAAGAAAATGGGCGGAACTTCGGTCTGACGAACTTCAAACACCAACTTGCCTATAATATTAAACACTGTATATAAATAGACTGTAAAATGTACCAGTATCTTCGATACAGTATTATACGCTAGTTTCGTTTGAAATTCGTAAGATCGAAGTTCGTTTGAAATCATCCCCCCTTCCTCCGAGTTAACTTTTGGCGACGGAAAAGTGGATGGCATATTGAGAAAAAAAGTAAATTATACAGTATATACAATAAATAGCACATTAATTGACTTTTTTCTCAATTTCCCATCCACTTTTCGGTCGTCAAAAGATAACAGACAGGGGAGGGGATGATTTCAAACGAACTTCGATCTGACGAATTTCAAACGAAACTAGCATACAATACTGTATTGAATATACTGATGCATTGCAATACCTTAACCAGTATATACAATGAACAGTAAATTAATTCCCTTTTTTCCAAAAGCTAATGCGAAAATGAATTCTCGTAAACAAGATTGTTACAACCATTCGTGAAAAAGTCACTGCAATCACGTTTCTTTTAATGTAACTTCTCTCTTGCCGTTGTTTATTGACAATAATTGAACAATATAGATATCACATTAAATAAATTTGTAACATTAAAAATGAAAAGTGAAATAAATTTTCGACCAGTGAAGCTTTTCAACAGCTACTTGCGTTCATCTCCTGAAGTTGTTGTAGAATGTTTTTTAATGTTCAAATGAAAATTTATTACAGTTCCTTAATGTATGAATACAAAATATGTACTAAAATAATTTCAAAAAATGAAAATATAATAAAACTATGTGTAATTTACTGTAACTGTTCTGGTCTTCTACAAAATTAAATAGAATTTTATTATTTTTTTAATAAGCCACCGTCTGTATTGTATTGAGGAACTTTGTGAAGAATCAGATGATAATGAATTGGATTTTGAAGGTTTATAATTGTAAAGATCCAGGTTATGCATTTTCAAAATGGTATTTTGTATTGCATTTTGTAAAAAATAAAAGATTTTTCTGTATATTTTCTGCATAGTTATTTCTCTTAGTTAGCTATCAGTCAAAAACTGGAGATCGCAGTATACAAGAGGGTAAAATTTTTACTGGTTATTTGAGCTCTGAAAGTGCGGTCGCATTATACGAGGGGCAGTCATAAAGTCATTGCAATCAGCCCGAAGACTGAGAGATGGGATGATGCTGCATGGTGATAGCATCAGTCCTTCTCCACATATGCACCTTCCAGGGCCACACACTTTTCCCAATGAAGGACAACTTGCTGGACGCCACTTTTATAGAAGTCCTCCTTTTCACTGTTGAAGAACTGCTCCATCTCGAAGACGACAGCTTCGTCATCTTGGAAATGGCGTCCACGAAACAGGTTCTTCAGGCGAGGGAAGAGGAAGAAGTCGCTTGGGGCTAGGTCGGGTGAGTACTTGTGGTTTGATGGAGCAGTTTGAACCACAGTTCCGCCGCAACCCACATGGTCTCATGTGCGGAATATGTAGGTACGTTGTCGTCCAGGGACCTGTTCCCATGATCTTTACCACAGTGATACAGCAGTATGAGAGGACTATCATCTCCACCTGCTTAAGGAAAGGCGTCTGCTCTAAGGTTTTAGTCTTCCACAACTGTCTGGTCACGCTGGAAATGTCGACGCCACATGCTGACTGTCACGTACAATAGGGCATTGTCACCACAAGAGGCCATTAATTCCTTAGGATTTGTTTAGCATTGTTCTCCTTCAAATGTAGGAACTGTATCACAGCTCACACCTCCAATTTTCCGACAGGCTGCACCATGTTGCTTTTGACGCTCTGGCGACATTTAGCAGTACTGTACCAAACGCTGCTTTGTATCCTCCAGCACATATTTTCAAAAACTATCATTCTTTTATGTTGATTGTAGTGACTTTATGACTGCCCATCATATAAGAGCCCGCAATATAATAGAATACTTACAGTAGATACTCCTTTGTACACTGTATCACTGTTTAAGCTGATATGCTAAATAAGCATTGTGTCCACAATAACTCTCATATAATTATTCTAAATATGCTTGTTTGAAGAAAAGTTAAAGATATACTATACTCTGTTCAACGAAAGTTTGACTGGGCGTGTCTAATTAAATTTTCAATTTCAATTGTTAGACATTGTTACTTTCAACAAATTCATAACATTTGAAATTAGAAATTTGATTGGACATGCCCAGTCAAACTTTTGTTGGACAGACTATGCACTTTTATTGGAATCGTTACACAAAATAATCTGATACAAAAACCAGAATAGTAGCTTTTATATCTATAACAAGTTTATTTATCTAACTTTAGGGAACTATAATAAAATTGCTAACTATCTTATTATTAATGTAATTAACAAGTTAGATCGCAAATATGCTAATTCGACTTGCCCATTCTGTAAGTTCGTAAATAAAACTGTTCGTACAGTCAACACTAAAGGAGTCCTCCTGTGTTTAGAAAAACAGATTTAAAAGAATTTGTATCGGTAGAAGGGTGGATCATAATACTGTTCCTATTAGTGGATCGGGAGTCAAAGAGGATGAGGATGTCATCGACATATCGGAAATACGCGATGACAGAGGGATTATTAAGGAGGGGGGTAATGTATGTTAATTCCAGGTGCTGTAGGAATACCTCAGACAGAAAACTGCTGAGTGGGAATCCCATTCCTAGCCCTGTGGGTTGGGAATAGTAGGAGTTGTTAAAGGAGAAATAGTTCTGCGAAGAAATTACAGAGAGGATAGCTAGTAGGTCAATAGTATCGGGTTTAGGGAAAGACGCAGCAAGTAACAGACGCTGTAGGATAGAAAGGGTGGGGGTGACAGGGATGTTAGTGTATAAGTTGGTGATGTCAAGGGACATAAGGGAGAGGTGCTCATCAGTGTGGATGGAAGAAAGGGACTCAGTAAGGGTTAGGGAATTACGTACATTTTAAGTATTAGGGAGGATTTTCAGGTTAAAGAGGAAGGTTTTTCCGATATGTCGATGACATCCTCATTCTCTTTGACTCCCGATCCACTAACCCCACTGATATTGTTAACACTTTTAACTCCTTTTCCCCACATATCCAATTTACTTTTGAACTAGAAACTAACGGATCCATCCCTTTCCTTGATATCCTCATCACCAACAACCCCCACACTAACTGCTTCTCATTTTCCGTCTTCCGTAAACCGGCCACATCCTCCAACTTAATACACCATTCCTCCTCACCCCCCCACCCACAAACAAGCCTCATTAAGATTCCTAATTGACCGTGCCCTAAGCTCCCCCTCAGCCCCCTATCCAGATCATCCGAACTCCGCATAATCCGGAACCTAGCCCATGCCAATGGATATTCGACTTCCATGTTCTCCCGTATTCTTCACCGCCACAGACGGGCCCTCTTCTCCCCCTCCCCTCCTGTTTCGCCCCTTCCCAAGAAATGGACGTCCTTATTGTATCTGGGCCCTAATTTCTCCCAGCTCTCTAACTTCTTGTCGTCCCTCGGCCTTCGAATATCTTTTCGTACTCCTACCCCATCAGCCCGCATCCTGAACCCACCCGCCGCCGTCACCACCGACAAATATTCCCAATCCGGACTTTACCGCCTGAATTGTGCTCTTTGCGACAGATTCTATGTGGGATTATTGACCCGCAATTTTGCAGTGCGGTTCAAAGAACACATTGACTCGTATAGAAAACGAGATCGTATTTCCCACTATGCAAACCACTCGAAGATTCCGGACACGCTTTAAAGACACAAGAAGATGTTATGTCTGTCTTACATATCTGCAATAGACCAGAAAAAACTGCTACCCTCGAAGCAATCGAAATATTCAAGGCTAAGAATTCCTCCCCCCACCTGCTTCTCAATTATCAAACAGACTTTAATGTGTATGCAATACTTAACTCTTTATCTGATCTATTATGAATCCTTTTTCTCGGTTTCTTTATTACAGTTTATGTTTTCTTTTGTATTTTGTTATTTCTTGCCTGTTTATTTTATTTCCTGTAAATCCTCTTGTCCTCAGACAACCGGATAAGTTCTCTTTTCGGTCCACGTATACGCGCATCATCCTTGGTATATTTTCTTTTGTATAATTCATAAAATTAACATTTGCACTCTTTTTATCCTATTGGCCATTATTTCCTCTTTAATTCTTTTGTATCCTATTGGTTCATGTATTTGCATAATTTGTACCACTGTTCTGTATATAAAGGCTTGCATGCCTCTTGCTGTATATCCTTGACAAAGCCGGGAATAAATGGCGAAACTAGTTGGAACTCCTGATGTCCCTCTGTTATACTGTAAGGCCACCACCTGTTTAATTAAAAGAATTTGTATAAATAAGCGTTACTGTCTTTTAATGATCTCATAAAATCTGTATCTATCACCGTTTTTACGCGAAGCATGTCTCTAGAAATTATGTAGTTACTCAGTTTTTTAGGGTGATGCTGGAACTCTGGCTTTGTGATGCTGGCAACTAGCACGATGAAGCTACAGGAATATTCATCATAATCTTGGAAGAGCATCGCAGCAAAACTGGAACTCTCGCATTCACCTCATCATGGCATATCTGCATAACTAGGTGATCGCGTTCTCCTTTTATAGACATTCAATTCCTTTATCTTCGGCACTTCAGCTTCTGGTCAAAGCGCTCCACGTGACAAGAATCTGCTCCCCAAATGTTCATTTGTCTTGAGTTTTCATCATTGCTGGTGCTTCCATTCTCACGCTGGAAACAGATCTTTGTTCAAGGGTCGTTAAGTCACGAGGATTTTAGGTGACAGATGGGTGGAGAGCTTCTTCATGCCACATGCACCTGAAGATTCCATTGCTGGACATGCCTCCTCCAGAAGGGTGAAATTCAAATTGCTTTACGACCACATGAGAACTTAATATAGTAGGCCCCTGTTTTACATCCGTAATCAGTTTCAGAACAACAGACGTAAAACGAAACCCGATTTCCCATAGGGTCCAATTATAAAAAATTTATTCCGTTCCGGACAGAAAAAATGACCAACCAAATTATTCCTACCATTAAAAAAGGGAGAAAACATGCACTCACTAAAGTTTAACAGGTTTTGTACAGTTAAGTTTTTTATTACAGACTCATAAAAAAATTCTCTCTTCTGCTGTTTCTTCGCTTCTTCTCTCTTTTTCTCTGTCTTATTTTTCTTTCTCTTTTTTTTGCAACTTTTTACAAATTTTTTTAGTTCGTTTTTCTTCTTCACTTTTTAGTCATCAGTATCAGAGGAACTGATGATTTCCATCTCCTGCCCAACATCCGATCCAGTCTTCTGTTTCTTTGGAGGAGAAATCTTGGAAAAAAACTGTCAAGAATGGTCTGCTTCTCTCTCTTCCTCAGCATCTGAATTCACACCCCAAACACTTCTGCCTTTTTTTTTTAAGTGTTTTTAACGTTTACAGGAAAACTCAATAGGGTACATCAACGCTTTCAGGCACATTGCGAGAAAACAGCATCAAATTGCGCATCAGCACCCTCGAAATTTTGCACGTGGGCGAATGGCGGGTGCGGACGTAAAATGAGTCCACAGATGTAAAACGAGGGTTTTTTTAGACGTCCGTTGGCGGACGTAAATTGAGGCGGACATAAAACGGGGGCTTACTGTATATTTTACAAAGAAAAAAAAAAAAAAAGGAAAAGGGGAATGGATTCTAATGGATAAAATGACATTCTAAAACATCTACAAGGAGAGTTCAAAAAGTAATGCACCACAATTTATTTCCCTGAAAGCATGGAATTACAACTTTGCATCTCAGGCAACACATTGCTACAACTGTCAATTCTACTGACTATTTCCAAAGAAATCTCCTGCTATTTCTTTGGCTTTATGCCGGCGTTCCAGAAGAGCATATATTCCCCCCCCTCAGTACCACTCTTAATCCAGCTCACACAACCACTTTTTCGAACTGCTCACGGCATTGTCATTGGATTCAAACTGGATCAGCTGGAGTGCATTTTTAAAGGGCCAAATATATAGAAGTCCGACAGTCTCAAGTTGGTACTATAGGCTGGATGAGTGCATCATGAGTACATGTAAAAATGATGGATGAGTGCTCCAACATTTTTAACATACGCTATTAGCAGAGCGTCATACTAGGACTCCTCAAAATTTCAGCCAAGTGGCATTATTCATTTTGTAGAAATAAATTGTAGTGCATTACTTTTTGAATGCTCCTTGTATATATTCTGTCACTTGAAATACATCTTTCATATTCCACAAAAATTTACTTCACAAGCGACATATTAAGTTATACTACTATCAAGCTCACATCAAGTCATTCGACTAGTTTTGGGGGGCGCCGCCCCCGGAAAACAATTACAGTCATTATAATTTCAGTACTCTAAACAAATTTCCATGCTAACTGAACTGTCTGTAACAAAAGAGTTTATCCAACTTTCCTTTTCCTTAAGTCCACTGATCAGGCTAATCAAAAAACTAATACTGAAGCTGTAAAAATATAAGCTATCCAATTTTAAAATATTCATATCTGTAAAGCAACAATCACTTAAGTTGAGATCAGCACAACTCATTCCAAAAGTTCCTCCATTGCTCAACCTTCTCCCATTCACTTCCTCAACCTTGCCAACATGCTTTCTCTCCAACCAATTCAAAAAAACCTCTTTGGCTATTGGAGGAAAGAATAGAGCTTGAATGTTTTCCTTTAACAAATTAAAGTATTTACAATCTCTTGTTTATCCTACTCAGTTGCCTTATTAAAGCTTGTTTAGAAGATTTGCCAAAAATTTTACCTTGATACATTCTTCTAAAATGGTTATGTACTATATTATCACAAAATATGGAAATTGTATTGTCCCAAGAGTTTTGGAAAGGTATTATACTCCCATTTTCTTTTTTCTAGTCACTGTTTTTCACTTTTTAATTAATTTGTACTCAACTTTAATCAAGATGGTTAAAAACTTTAAATAATTGCACCCATCCAGGTGTAAACCAAGTTGTTTTATATTAGGTATCTAATGATACTTATTGAGAAAAAATAACAAGAACTTTTTTAATAAAAATGAACCAACCTCATGGGTCAAAAACCTTCCCAGAAAAATATTCAGTCGAATAGTGAAAACCCCATCCAAATCGATCAGTAGTTTTTGAGAAAATCGCAAACATACATACATACAAACATTTTTATATATACAGGTCAAACGGAGAACCTCCTTTTCTGAAGTCGGTAAAAAGGTATCAAAAATCTTTTACAAAAATGCTGAATGAAAATTTACTGAAAAATCATCACCATTTAATTTACAGCAATCAAGTTTACGGTGATCTGTAAATATTATGACTTTCTAATCTTTACATTACACGTATTATATTCATGAGAATGCGTGAATTTTTTCCCATCCGCAGATGGCATTAGTCTCTGGTAATCGATGTATGAGTGAGGACGAGCAACGAGTGCCCGTCGGATTGCGAATTGTTTCGAAAATGACAGAAACGAGTTGAGGAGCAATATTGCATCAAATTTTGCCAAAAAACTTGACGATACTCCAGCAAAAACCATTTGCAAGATCCAATAGGCTTTTGGGGACGATGCCATGAGCCTATTCTTCGCATCTGATTCAGAATTTTTTGGTCAAAAACAGTATACCTGTGCTTTCTCAGGCACTCACATGGCTGTGTGATTTTTGGCTATTCCCAAAGTTGAAAATTCTGCTGAAAGAGACCCAATTTAAATAAAGAGAGGATATTATCCAATATGCAATGGCCAAGAAGAAGCCATTCTAACAGATGCCTTCCAGAAATGCTTTCAACAATGGAGGAACCGTTGGGAGAAGTGTGTGCTTTATCAAGGGGGCTTCTTTGAAGGAAATTAAAGTAAAGTCTCGTATATGAATAAATGTATTTTTGCTGACCAAAAGTTCGATACTTATTGAACACACAGACAGGATGAATCAAAATAATTAACGGGCAGAAATATACGTACAGGGTTTGGGTAAAAATATGGAAACACACTGAATACATACTTGGATTGAAAGCAGAAGTGATATAAAAATGAAACATTTTTTTGCTTTTTCTGTGTGATTATATTAACAAGTGGGGAGCCTCAATTACAGTACCCACTGCTAGTAACATCAAGTCACGTCAGAGTTTACCAAGTTCCAAATAGAGCAAACTGTTGGTGCCTGCTTAGCTGGAGTTGACAATTTATTTGAAGCATTGTGAAATGACTGAAAGAGACAAAAGGACATTAAGAAGGACTGTGACCCAGAATAAGAAAATAACCGCTGCAAAAGCGACTTTAGAGCTCTATCTTGTCTTCCAAAGCTCTCACCTACAAAAACTGTGAAGAGTAATTCCTTAAGCAACTGCCAAATCACTAGTGAGTGAAATTACTGTACAGAAGAGGAGTGTGGTGCCAGACCTACAAACTATGGGCTATCAATCAATGGAAAACTGCAATAAAGTCCACTGAACCGAGTTTTACATTGTTCATAACCACTAGACATTTTTACATGTGGCAAACACTATCTCAAGCTTATGACCAGGACGTCTTGTGTCAACGGTAAAGCATGGTGGAGGTGTAATCTTAATTTGGGCAACCATTTCTTAGTATTCTGCACGTCAAACCATCACTTTGAACTGCCAGCAACAAATTTTGATAGATCATATGTACGGGGTTGTGCATAACCTTTTGCTAGGGGGCTGCGACTTAAACCGCAGCGTTGTAGCGTTGTGCGACGCTTCGGCAGAGAGTAGTTCATTGCGCGTCTATTGGTATCAAACAAATATGGCTGGTTTAATAAATGACAGTGAAGAGCAGCGTTTCATGGATAGAGTTCGTGCAAATGCATATCGAGAGGCAATGGAAGCAAGTGCGTCTTTTATTAATCGCAAATGGGTTGCGAACAAGTTAAACCGATCGGATAGATAGGTGACGGACAATTGGAAGAAAGGTTATGATAACTGCCATGCCGAATTTGCTGAGGGTAGGCCCGAGAAAATCGGTTTTCTCGAGACCTTCTAATAGGACACCTGACATCTGTGCTGAAGGACATGGAGTACGATACTGCTCTGTTTGAGACACTCCTCCGCTCCTACCCGAAACGGATGCGTGCTGTTCGAGAAGCAGGTGGTGGCCACACTAAATATTGATGTGATAAAAGCAGAAATAAACGTACTTTTTGATTATCAACCGCAGAACATTCCACTTAGTTTTGTTTATTTTCCAGACCCCTAGCAAAAGGTTATGCACAACCCTGTAATCTATAGCCATTTCCCCAAAGATAGTCAGTATTAATTTTGTCCAATTCACACATTTAGTTTTGTCAAATGTGGTTTGAAGACCATACAAACAAATCTACCACCTCCCTGGGTGCCACAGTTGCCAGACATCAATACAGTAGCACACTATGGTCAATCTTGAAGAATGGCCTTCACATCTGTGTGAGAGAGGGAACAACTTTTTTGCATGAAGAATGACCATGTATCAGACTCCATTATCAACTATCCAGGACTTTCTTTTATCAATTCCCAGGAGAATTCAGGCAATCTTGGATCTGAAATGCAGTCCCTACCAATACCATATTAAGTGAAGATTTCATTCTTTTACTAGGTGTTTCTTTATTTTTCTCCAACCCCTGTATATCTTTTAATTCAGAAAAGTTTTAATAAAAGTTACAAGTTTCAACAACAGAAATACTCTAAAAAAAGTCATCATATAAAGTGACCCATAACTGATTAACAATAGAATTTCTTTATAAAGTATTATCAGGAATAGAAGAGAACGGAATAAAGCGGGTTTCACAAATAAAAAGCTAGCGGCGGCAGCGCCGCAAACTTCGCGGATCCGTTTCCAAAAGCGGCAGATAGTTGGTGATAACCGCAAACGCTTCTCGTTTCACGAAAAAATGCGGCACAGCAACGTTTGCATCTGCTGCTGCAATCTGATTGGTCGGTGGTTATGACGTCATACAAATCATAACATCAATTCCTTGCTTGTCCGCCATTAATTGCCCGCTTGCTGTGTTTATTCTATTCTCGACTGAAATGAAGTTGGCCAATGTGCAGATTCAAACTGCCCCTAACTCTAATTCTATGTCTGTGCATGGTACTTGCTATTGCCTTCCCGAATTTACATGTAATTTAGTTTTTCTGAATGGCTGAGCCACTGCTGCCGCTGCCAACGCGGCCGCCCAGGTTCAACAACACGAACTTCGTCCGGAAGCTGTGCGGACGACGCACGGCACTCAACCGCTCAGCTCGAATTATTTGTGAAACGGTTTGCGGTGAATAATCCATTTCTTATGTAGCACTGTATTTGGCTATAAGAATAGAGGTAGTGATAATAATTTATCATTTCATCAATTTCCTAAGTATGAATTAGGAAGAAATGGATAATTTTTGGACTAAGAGATAACTGGCTTCTAACCGCAAACTAGTCGACTCTGCTCCGTTCACTTTGAAAAGTATTGTTTTGTCATTGATCCTGTCGTATTAATGTACGCAAGTATTAATTAAGCTCACTATCTACTTGTGCAAGGCTATGTAATTAAAGAGATATCCGGATAAAATGCAACTGGACAAAATGCAACTGCACGTTTTGAAGTGTTCAGATGGCCACATTCGATTGAAAATGAGGAGAAACGTAAGAATATAGAGCTCGTTTTCATTTCTAAATACATGTACTACATTCGAGAAATTCAATTTTTCAAAAAATAGACGAACTCAGAGCTCCTGCTACTTCGTCAAGGGAAATTATCTTGTTCATTGAAGCATTTAATGGAAGCCAACCATAAATAGAGAGGGGAGGGGGGACTGCCAAAAACTTGATTATGATTTGAAGCCACATTTGGTGAAAATTCACAAATAGAAAAGGGGAGGGGGGACTAGTTATTGGCCATTGATTTTAATGTTTGACTAAGACCCCATTAAAATTATATTAAGCAATCTAGTTAAATAAGTAAATGGTGCTAATAGTAGCAAATTTTTGTTTAATGTTTTGATGCTAAAACATTTGTCATTTAAACTGGCTGAAATAGTTTATATTTAGTGATGATCGTAAATTAAAATACATCAATGTAAGAAAATACATCTGATAACCTGAAATTTAGTTTGTTTTTCCATACATTTTAGTTATAATCAATTAAATAAAGAAAATTGCTTGAGTTAATTAGTTTTAATAAAATTTTACAGTATTTGAAACCACAATGTTCTTGTGAAGCAAACATTTTTTGAACGGTTGTCACAACACAATGGGGAAGAACTTTTCTTTTATTTCTTTCCATGTGCACCCAAATCTAATGGACAAATTGTCTGTAACTTGTATATGCCCAAGCTGGTCATTTTCGTAAGCGATGGTTGGTACATAGTAATCCAGGGAGATTTTTGATAAGACGGAATTTTCGGTGATGCACGCCGAACCACTGGGCACATGCTGATTGATCTCGGCATAATCACGACAGCATACGTTTGCACTTGTGATGTCGGCATATCTTCACATTTTGTGCACTGATACCTAATTTAAAAATTAATATCATGAAATTAAATAATATATGAATTATTAATTACATGTGACAATCTGTTTCGGGTGGTACATTTTCCGTCGATTCGGCGACACTGGATTCCTCATCTAATGACGGATGATCGCGCAGGAGAGGTTCTAAACTATATTGTTTCATGGCTAGACCATCCAAATCATCCACAAGGTTCTCCAAATCGTTGTCCAATTCATTATATAAATAATTGTTAAAATTAGCCTCCATATCTTCGGAAGTCTCAAAATTGATATCTGAATCGCTGCTTTCATGTCCAGACATTGTGAAAATTGTAATGAATCCAGTACTGAGTGAATATATAGTAGATCTATAGTGAATGTTAAAGCTTCACTGCAAAGCTTGCTGGGAGCTATCCTTGATCTATGTCAAGCCTCCACCCAAGATGGATGCCTGCCGATTTCAAATCACACTCGGAATTTTCGTTTTTTCACACATTTAGGATTAGAATTAAAAAAATTAAATATGCTACGATGTTATTAATGCGTTAGTCTTTCAATTTAAGTAAAGTTGTACGTGACCGTAGAGTTGTCCTTTAAGCGTTTGGAATCGCTAGACAACAGGCCAGGAACTGACGTCACTACTTACCAGCTCTATCGTCAAATCAAAATACTATTTGTCAAATGTAGTTATCTTTCTAGAATTGGGGATTTAATTTTATTGATTATAGCTGAACAAAGTTTTATTATAATTGTGTGTTTGCAATTTAAATTTATGAACGTAAGTATATTTCATTGCAACGAATTTTCCAGACCTACTGAATGAAAGACCTTTTTATAGAAATAAAAACTTGCCATATACACACAAAAAAAAACAGCATTTTCATTGGAATATCAACGATGCCAGTATAAAACTTTGAAATATGCTAACATTTGATTAATGGTATATTTTTGCCAATAGTAATTAGTAGAACAAATCCACCCTAGTGACAAAATTTATAAAGAAATGAATATAAAAATAAAAAAAAAAAATTCAAAAATTCAAATGGATGATGAGGATTAATTTCTATTAACTTTTCCTGGTCAGGGAAGGTTGGGATTTGGCATCCTTATTGCAATTTGAGAATTTATTATGAATTATGTTCATTAAATGATATAAACAATAGGAAATTCTCACGTAGTTAATACTGTAATAAGTTTAATATCATTATCAAATTCATCACTGGGATATTCAGATATTTTAAAGAGTTAGGGAAATGGAGAAGTTTTTGATGATAACATATTTCCTTACTATAAATTTGAATTGGTTGTTTAGGAATAGGGAGTGAAGTGGCTACCTTTGCTTAACTAGTGTATGAACAGAACTTAATATCAATTTCCATAAATTTCAGCTGAAAACTTTTTCTGAAATTTTTATCAATTTCATTATAAGTTACATGAGTTCCTATATCAAAAGTTCTCCTTTCGTAAGGAGGGGGAATACTTAAATATAAAATTGGAATAGCCTTTTCTTTTCAATTTCAATTTTTTTTATAAATTTAAGGAGAACTTATTTAAATTTTCAATTTCAAAATAAATATCTGAATAGGTACTATATTAAAATCAAACTTTTTTATAGCAGAGTCCCTTTATCCATAACATGTATCACCAATACTTTATTATCAGTGGCAGACTCTTAAAGTTATGTAATAAGTTTTTAAATTATTTAAAAAAAATAATAATAATAATAGATAAGGCCTATCATTCTTTATTTATACAATCATCTTGAATTTTAAGATTTTTGAGCTGTTTAATCTGTTTTTGAGCAAGTGTTTTCTTTAATGGAAAAATAATTACATATACAGATCTGTTCACTTATTCTTTTTTTGTAAATTAGGTGCTGTGAGATATTATTCAATAAATCTAATAATAAAAACATTAATACAATCCTAAAGTTCTAATAAGCATTATAAAAGTAAAAGTAATCTTTAATCTAAAGCAAACGAGTTTAAAAATAGATTTTCATAAAATACACATGACATTATTTTGTTTAAAAAATTGAAATAATTCTGAATATAAAAAAAGTTTTCCATACATATAAATATTAATTGTATAGCATATTATTTTACCTCACAGTGTAATACTTCTGTATTATGAAAATAAAAAAAATCAATATCTATTATTAACATCTATATGCCAAATAAAAACATCAGTTTCTTTATCAACCGTCCTTGACAGTTAAAAATGGCACCACAAATTGAACATTTAGGAAAACCCATTGTTGATTAATTGCCACTTAAATAGACTAGATACATGTATAAAAACCGAAATTAAATATTTTTCATTAAAAGATTTTTAAAGCGAATGCCTTCTCCATTCAAAGGGAATAAAGCAATTTAAGGCTTGCAGATCTAACATTACATTTATTTTAATCAGATGCTTAAATTCAAGTTGAATGCTGATGTATAAATAAAGTTTGTTTTTTTTTTCTTTAAAGTAAATAAAAATAGAGGGACTTACCAAGATTTCTTAACAAGGCATTTTTGCAAAACTTGATTTTATCCAGTGCAAGATTGTTGAAGATACACTACTACTATCCAAATAGTCTAATAGGTTATGGGCTATTGCTAATCCTGGAAACAGAAAAATAGCAGGTCTTTACTCTGGGCTGCAAAATAAAACCAGTAGAACATCCCAGCAATGCTTAACAGCAGCAACCTCCTCCCTATGTGATGTCACAGTTGCTATATATAATGTAGCTTTCTTTCCCCTCAGTATTCCAAAGGTAAAGAAAACCTACAGTTGGTGAGTAATTTCTAGGACTTAAATTAGTTTTCCACAGAGAAATTCTACAGCCTCTGAATAATTTTAAATGCTTTTTAACATGCGATATTTAAAACAGCTTAGAAAGTTCAAGGTGAAAAACCATAATTAAAAAAAAAAAAAAGAAAAGTCTGCCTTAGAATATTAAATATGAGTAAATAAGATTTCAAATAATACATGATTATCAGGCATGCATAAAATTAAAGATCTTTAAAAACATTTCGCGTTTAAGATAACATTATGATCAAACTGAGCACAGTGTGATTATATTATTTTTTTAATTTTGAAGGGAAAATTTGTCCATGTCTATAAAATGTAATATCTGAAATCAAAGTCAAGATTTCAGTTCCTAGCTAATCAAATAATCTCTTATGAAGCACAGTCAAAAATAATCTTAGATGCTATAAAGACCTCCATAGCATAGTCACTACTCAGAGTTATTACTCACAGTTTTAGCTTAAATTGTAAGTACATTTTCTCCTTAATTACGAGAAAATAAACGGGAGAATATAAAATATGTATAAAGTATAAAATAAAATAGAAATAACTATGATTATGTGATGATGAATTTTAATAGCATTTTTTAAAATATAAAAGTGAGCTTTATCCATACAATCTGCAGGAAGGGTATAGTTCAACTTGCAGTAAATTCAAAGCGCTTATAAACTGAGAAGAATTAAACTGAATAGTAAATGACAGCGTTACATATTGCACCCGAACCAAGTAAATAAATAAATAAAGGTATGGCCCATGTAACAAGTGGATGAAGCACTAATAAATAATGATCACACTGAATTCTAGGAAAGTTTTTGTATTATTATGCAGTCGCAATGAAATATGCATGATTATTCCAATATTGGGATTAGATTCGGAATAAATTAATATTTTCTCCTTAACTGATGATAACACGATGTTAGAGACTGGGGGTAAGAGAAGGCGTGTCATCCGATGAGTAGAGCAATGCAAGGGCAACCACTATTCCCACGCTACTTCCACCAATCTTTTTTTTTTTATCGCTGGATTTTTAATGTTTTTTTTTCTTTTTTTTTAATTTTGCCCTACAAATACAGCATTTTCTTTTTAAAGGCTCTCGATCAAAAAAATCCATCTATTTTCTTTAGAAAATCTGATTACCGGTTCAGCTTCCAAGGCAACTGCTCTGTCGGGAATCGACTTGTAAACTCCCCGCGTGAATCGGTGAGGGAGACGTCATACAAGTTAACATCACAGATCTTCGGCTAGCTCTATACATCCCAGCGCATTCTGCCTATAGTTTTCATGTAAAAGATTCCAGACTTCTTACGTCGCGAAATCACATAGTGAAGATCCTTAATTGCCACAAGGTGGAGAACGATTTTATTTTAAATCGATTAGGCCTAGATGATTACGGTATACACATACACATTTTTTAGATGCTACTACACTGTCGCGACAAGCTACGATTCGCGCAAATACCTTAAAAAATTAATTTGTTTTACCTGCTTCAAATTACCATGGCAAAAAATCAAAAGCTGCTTTCATATTTAAAGCCCCTCAATTTTTGTTATGTGTAACATTACATGTTATGTTACTTCTGCATCGGAAAGACCTTTATACAACCACGTGACCTACGTCGTCGCTCTACCACACTTCCGATAGTATGAGTTGCCATGGAGACGATTGACGTCAACGAACTAAATTTTTTTTTCTTTTTCTTAGCTTTTATCCCATTGCAGCTGGAGCCCTACAGGAGCTGGCCAAGGTTTCGGAAGAGTTCACCCTTTGCATCATCGACATCGTATACTACTATAAACGCTGATTTTCAATTGAAAAATCGGTCATTCTGTTTTGATTTTGTTTTATTTTGCGTCTTATTTTTCTTTTACAATGTTAAAGCGGCAGTTGCATGTAAGATGTAAAGGAAAACAGCTTTTCTCCCTTACCCCCCAATTATTATAAGATGATTAAAAGTTATTAGAGTACTGTGTTACTATAGCATCTCTCCTCTTCTCCAGTGTCAAAATTTTTACTTTGACAGACATAGTTACATAAGAAAACTTAAATGCGAAATACGCATCTTCTTCAATGCTTTTGCGCTATTATTGAAGGCTTCTTGGCAATGAAAATGAAATGAAGTAGAGAAATATGCATTTCGTGTAAAGTTTAAATTTTCATGCCTTATTTTAGTCCAAGTTGTCAACTTTACGAAATGGGGAGGAAAAATCTTATTACTTAAAAGTGCATTAAAGTAATTGAGCAGAGAAGGAATCCTAAAATGGGAGCCAGTTGGATTTCCGAGTTAATGGTTCAATAATTTTATATTTAACTATGCTTTCCAAAAAAATATTTTTTTTAACTATTAACTTGTGCAAGGACAAAAATGGGCATTTTCCTTAAGAAATTTTTCTAGAAAATTATTTTGCGCGCATTTTCTCCATATTAACCGTGACTATTATTATTAACATTTGAGTTTCAGTCTGAAAGCAAATAATCGAAAACATATCCAATTCTCATAAAGACAAAATTATTAAACCGGGTCAGAATCTTAACCCCCTCCCCGTCACTCTCTTAATTCTTTAAAACTATTTAACTCGTCCTCTTGTTCCATTTAATTTTTTTTGACCTATTTAATAAATGTCGTTTCGATAAGTAACAGATTCAAGTCGGCTCCATGTAAAGTTCAGTTTCGAAGTGTTTTATTTTCCGTTTCAGCTCATTAAACGTATAAGGTGTGCCGCATTACTAATTTATATTTTTCATTATATTTTATTTTGAAAATAATTATTAAATAATTTTAACAGCATGAAAAAAAACATTAAATGGGATGACGAAGGTTTAAGTATTCAAAAACTTGTTTGTATTAAAAAAATGATGTATGTTAGTGATTTCGAAGACTTCCCGATCATGAATCGAACTTCGTCCTGCTCCTACATCTTCGCGCTGAAAGGAAATAACACATTAAAGATGTCCCCATCTTCATGCTTAACTTTCATTTTTCTCGAAATGAAATTCTTGCATTGATTTCAGGGTCACTAGTCGGAAGCTCTATGAAAAGGGATAAACTCTTAAAATATACTCATATTTTTTTCCTAATCGAAGAGATAATCGATTTTTAATGTATAATCTGAACATTCATTTCCAGCGTAAAATTTTTTATAGGATTTAATCAAAGTTCAAATAAAAATGATATATTTTTAGTCTGACTTATATAAATTTCTAAAAATAAAATGAAAAAAAGTTCCCATGTCTCCTTCACCCCCCCCCCCCCGCGGGTTGTTTGTTTTTTTCTCTCTTTTGTGAGATGTCTGTTTTGTTGAGAAAAATATCTACCACGAACTCAATTTAATAAATTAATTTAAAGTTGACACTAGAAAATAGCTACTGCGTAGTTTTATTTTTGCAATATATTTCCAATTGAAGATTGCCACTCAGATCAGAGAAAAATAAAAGTTTACGACGGGGAAATCTATTACGCGTTCCTGGCGCTGGAAACAAAATTCTGCACAAGGAAGTGTTTTATTTCGCCACACACACATAAACACAGTCAGAGCAATGCCCAAGAGAAGCTATAAAGAAGCTATATAGAAAAAAAATTTTAATTCGTTGTTTCATAAATTTATCTCCGTCAATTCCGATGTAGCAGTTCCTTTTGAAATTCCCTATTTAATGTGGAATTGCAGTCATTTCTTAGGTTTATATAACGAGTTTCATTTGTTTATCAGGTCGTTTCTCCATATTCCACCCATCCGAACAGAGGGCATTTCAACTGATAAATTTAATTTTGCTAATTCTAACAACGGATTAATACATTTCTAAACAATCATTATTTATTTCGCCATCGCAAACTCAAGTGAAACTTTATATTTAATTGTCTCAAGGTTTTCAAGGCTCATTCTTCCTCGTTGCATGTGTTGTGGGTTTGGAAGTGAAAAAAAACTTCAAAGGAAAAACTGTGGAAGTTTAAATGCTCAATCAAAGAAAAGCTGTATTTAGAAATGCAAATTTTGCCAATATAGCAATAGGTGTTAAAATATATAGTTCCTACTACAGACTTTTTCTGGCTTTCATAGCACTATGATGTTATTATTTTTTTTCCTGCGATGGAAATTGAACAATTACAAATTTAATATTGGAGTTCAGAAAGTAGACGTGCGTAATTATTACATAACTGCTAGCAATTTTCAATTTAAAAAAAATAATGAGATGGTATAGCGGGAAGCCAATTCTCTTCACTCAAAACGAAGACCTTTTATAATCTGCGGTGTTTACAGCTGAAGCTACCAGAATTAGAAATAAATCAATGAATAATTAATGCATCCTTCAAATTTATCTCAGTATCAAATCAGCTGAATGTGCTTACGTGAACTTTTATCGTCATGAATTATGTAGCAGTTAACTTCCACAATGGAATCAATTTTAGAAAATAGGAAAATAAAGCATATTCTGTGGAGTTTTTGGCAAAATTGTTTCAAATATAGACACTAACTTCCTATTTTCCTTACTTTCCCTCCTATAAAACGCTGAAGCGTTCTTTTGTCACCGTCCCTTGGAGAGGAAGAGGAGGATGTATGACTTTGTCGTAAGTATTCAAAAATTGAATGTGCATCGATTAAAATTTATAAACTGTTGAAATTTGCGTAAAAATATTCTATTCACATCTAAAAATTTATAAAATATAAAGTTTCTTCTCATTATAGAAAAAGAGATCGTAGTTTTTAAATCACGATTATATTATTTTATTCCGATATTAGGCAGCTTTTCGGTACGATTTTGGCAGCTGAACTGCATGGCTTCTGAAGTCATTTTATTCTTCGAAAGCGATTTTCCTTGTCACTAGTTAACCGTCTCAGCCTCTCCTTCCTTTTCTTTGCAATGATAATGAAAGGTTTCTTTTTTCTACTCCACCCGGCTTCCATTCTTTCTCTTTCTCTCTGCCTATCTATCTATCTTCTTCCCTGCCTCCTTTCCCCGCTCTAACTCAATTTACATTTGGCTGTCAATTGTTATTTTTACCTTGACCCATCAATACCGTGATGGGCTGACAGATGTCGTCCCTCGGTCGCCGTGCGTCAAACTATTCAACAAATATTGTTCCAAGACCATCCAACTATTTGACAGTGCCCCATAATAATAATAAACAGTCGTTCGATGTCACCTCTTCACGGATGAACTCGCCCTGTTGACATTTAAGCCATTTCTGATACTTGATATTAATTGTAAACTTAAATAATTAAACACGCACGTTCATTGTTTTTCTCTATTGCTCTCGCTATAAAGCTGAAGTTCTAAAAAGAATTTACATCCACACAAATTTCCGGATATATTTAGAAGCTATAATTTAAAATTATCAGTTATTTATAAGTTTAATTGTATCAGTAAAAGTTGTATATTTTCCAGAGCAAAAATTATGTAATGCTATTGATTTTTTTAAACATCGATTCAATGCGCCTTTTTTTTTATACTTTCATTAGAAATAATGTATATAAATATCAACTCCTGAGAACTATTCGTTACTGAAAAGAATCGATATAATGCTATATTTTCCCAACACACTGTTTACCTTTTGTTTTTCTATGCAAACTTAAAAATAAAAACGCATGTAAGGTAAGCAAACAATTTTAAAATTAAATTAATTATCGTAAATTTAAGAAGAAAGGATTTGGCTAGTTTTATCGTTTTCTAATTATCACCATGTGATCTTGCGAAGTATTTGAGTTTTAGACTCATCACGCGTATTTCGTCAGTGAATACTCGACGATAAAATTGTAGATCACTTCTCTAAGCGGCAGTTTCAAAAGAAACAATGAGGGTGGACGAACGGATGACAGCAAATTTTACATCAATCTTTCATTACGACACAATTTTTCTCATTAAACACTTTCATTTTTCTTATTTAATGATTAGTACATAACTGAAATTATTCAACTACCAATAGGAGAATCTCTTTTAGAGGTTGATAGCTAGCATTTGAGAGTCAATAAATGCCCTCAGTGTTAAAAAAAAACGCACGTAGAGAGAAATAATTTTTGAAAAATGCTTCGGACAGGATAATATTGAAGCAACACTTTAAATATACAGGGTGATTCACAACGAGTGTAAAAAAAAAACAACAACAACTATGTTCATATGACATTTTTTGATCAACCAAAATGCCGAATCACCCAGGGTGTCCCAAAAGTCCTATCTCATAGGAGATATGAAATGTTGCAGATGTAGAATACACGTAGTTCATTAGTAATAATACAGTATAATACAGTTTTAAAAATATAAAACCACTTGGTATTGTGGCAATGCAGATTTTAATTGTCATTTTTATTTATTTTCTGGGATCACCTTCGATATTGTGTTATGTTTTACAAATATAGTGTTCCCACATTAATCTGCTATCAATTATTCCAATTAATATGATTTTCTGAAAGAATTTCTATAACTAATTATAAGACCACGAATAAAAAAATAATTTTATATTAATTAATAATCAGTTGTTGCTCCTTTCTTAACAATGTCTTCAAAAGCTCTTTGTGACATTGAATCAATTAATATTTGAAGGTAAATAAGTGAGATTTGATCCCAAGCATCCAGTTCCTTAACAGGATATTTTTGAGTATACTATATTTGTTAACATGCTCCAGACATTCTCCATCGATTACATATCTAGAATATATACAGATCTGGACTTCGTGATGACCACATAAGCTTTGTCTTCTACAAACCATTTCTTGGTGGATTTTGATGCGTGACATGCGATGTTATCTTGTTGGTATGAGAAGGGTTCAAAAGAAATCAATGAAGGACTCAAAAGAAATCAACTTTTCAGAGTTCATTCTTGTGTTGAAAATTCCTAGCTCAGCTTTTCCTCCATATGCAAATGTAACCCAAAATATGACTGAACCATCTCCACATTGGTGACTAAATCTTTCACGTCATTCACTTCTTCAATCATGGCAGTAACATTTATTTCCATCAGAGCCATCTAAGTTAAATTTATTCCATTCGAGAAAACAACAGAAAGCCATTCCTCCTTCCAAGGCGTTACTTCTTTTGCCCTTTGAAGTCTGGCTTGCTTGTCCACATCTCAACTTTAGTTTGCTGACCATTTTGATGTATGCTGTTGTTGATGGTGAATTTAAGGCTCTCTAAATGGTGCTATGATTGCTCTCTAATTGTGAGCAATTTGTCGTGTAGACGTGCTATCATAAGTGGCTAGTTGGACAATTCTTTTCTTCACTTTACAATTCTTTCCAGAACGTTTTGACGTGCCGTAGTTATCTTTTATTCACAAGTATGATGTGAACGCAATTTTTGAAGTAAGCAATTTCCCTCTCTGACTTTCCTTCACCAAAATAACAGTGAATTCGATGTATTTTACTTTTGATTAAGATTAACCATGAGGTAGGATAACTAATAAATTTGAAAGCAGATATGCTTAAAAATAAGGCAGCAATCATGTGGATTCATTTACATAAATTTTTAGATATTTACCAATTACATATGAAGGACTTTCTCGTAGGTGGTCTTATAATTATGCAACAGAAAAATCTTCTGAAAATCATAAAAATTTTAATTTTAATTTCACAAAAATAAGAATGGCAACCATACTTGTAAAACATAACACTAAAACATTAAATGAGTCCAAAAAGTAAGTAAAAATGGCAACTAAACTCTGCACTGTCACAATCAAAGTGGTTTAATTTTTTGAAACAGACTGTATAGCTATATTATAGTCTTTTCCAGGTAGGAACGTTGGAATAACTGAATAAGTGAACGAATTTTGTATTTTGTGCAGGTTATTCACTATGTGTATTCTCATTATGCAATATTTAAATATTCCGTGTGAGGCCGGACTTTTGGAACACCCTATATAATCCTTTAATGTGCTAGTCGAAAAACTTCGGAGTGCTCGAAAATTCTAAGAATTAAAAATAAAACCTCATTAAAAGAAAATCATTTAAAGGGGAGAAATTCCAGTCTTTATCTGATGCTTAAGATAAAAGCTTTATGAGATAAAAATTATGCATGTTTTAAGTTTATGAAAAATAGTTTTGTTTTGACTACGCTCAGAATTATCTCGATCATGCTCAATTATCATATTAAAATAAAAAGAAGCAAAAAATAAAACAGACTAACAGAGAAAACAACACCTCATCATTTTTATTAAGGACGAAGTATCCTGTAGTATGTAGTCCTTCTATGATGAGCTCGACTGAATGTTTTGTGACTGTGATTTACTTTATTGCTTTTATGATTAATGAATCTCTAGATTTCAAAATTAAGTAGAGGGGAAGAAATAAAAAATTGTCTTCAATTGTCTTGATATCGTACGACATATCCTGTATAACAAACTTTATTAACGAAAAAATACTTTTTCACACATCCACAGCTCTATGCGGAAAAAAAATCCATTTTCGGTTGAATTGATTCGTGATTTTCGAAAATATGATGCTGAAATACATTTTTTATTTTTAAAATCATATATTTTTTATTCATTTTTTCCTTTTCAAAATTAAATAATTTTAATACATTAGCGCCCAAAGGAAAAGAAATCAAAAGACAAAATAACTGTATCTACTTGTCCGAGTAGAGATGAAAATCTGCTTACGATTCCAAGCAGGAAAAGTATACAAGGCAAAGTAAAATGACCATATCACGACGGACAAGGTTGGGCATAGGTATCCTGAAAGCGAATCTTATAGCATTACAGGCTAAATGATTAAGTATAATCCAAGATATTTGTAAAGTAAGGATTAGGAATATTAGAATTTTACAAATCAAAGCGTTATAGAAAAATCTCTATACACCTTTAAAGAACAGCTCTTTGACAGAAAGTAAATAAATTTCATCATTCACAGTGAATGCTAGTCTGCGCTTTCTCGAATATGACCGTCTTAGGACGCAAAAGTTCCTAAATAATTACCAAAGTTGTTTGAATTAATTATCCAAATTGGATTCGAAGTGGTTTACAATGCAGTTTGGAATCAGAATTATAACATGAAATGGTAAATGTCTCAACCATCTGACATTGAGATATACAAGCCTCAATATTTACTTGCGATCCATGTAATTGAGATATTTCCAAAGATTATCTAAAGGCTATTTAACACGGTTATACTAAATTAATTTATCAAAAATGACTGTTTTCATACCTATTATAGTAATATTTTATACCGTTTTGCTGACAATTACATTATCGCATTATTTTTAACAAATGTTAAATTTATTGTGAATGAAGAAGCTATTTTTTGAAATTAATTACCTAAGTTCATTTTTCTTCGTTTCGGAGAAATTATCATTTAAATAAATTAACACGTAATCCACTTTTTTAATCGAAAGAATTATGGAAGGAAAAATATCTTTAGAAAGGACGAATACAAGATCTATCTAATTTCATTTAATGAAATATGTAGTTCACTGTAAGAGAGATGCATTTTGGTAGAACTGCGTTTTGTTGTATGTATCTACGGACCTTGGTATGTATGATTTATCGCTTGCTATTATAGCAATTTATGGATACTCGATCTGCTGCCACAAATTATGTCAGCTTTAGATTATAGGTAGTATATTACATAGCTCAGAGCTCTAACGTAACCTTTCATAATTATTTCCTGTGAAATTCGTGGCTTTATGATTTTCTAAAGCACTGTTTCACGCAATAAATTTAACTAACACGGACGCGGACGAGTTCTTCATTATGAAGATAAGCGCACTCGACTAATATCCAAAAAGTAAATACGCTAGATAATATCTGTCTCAGTAAAAGCCTGTATCACCTACACGTGGAACGTCAATATACGTACTGTTTAAAACGACTAATAATGTCACACTTTTAGTTTTGTAGCTTTAACGAAAGGCAGATGTCATTCACCGATCGCTTATCTTCTCTATCCGTCCTGTTTTGATCGCATGATCTCGTTTAATCAACTATCTTCCCTTCTTTCATAAATCTTTTTTAGTCTTTTCTCACTTGGCTGCACATCGCCATGTATCTTACTTAGCACACTGCTCGTTAAATGCAACGTCTATAAAGAACGCTTCCTTGGAGAAAATAAAAGATTTATTTACTTGAACTTCTCACCTTTACAAGTTGAGAATTGCACAGGCCCCCAAAAAAATATATAGGAGAAATGCAATTTTTTTTAATTGCTTTGAAATGTAAAGAAATGAGGCAAACTCCAATAAATAAAACCAGTAGCAGCGTAACTCGACAGGACGTGCAGTTTTTAAGTGTGTACAAATGGTGGCATTAAATAATGACGAAAGTGATAACACAAAAGCAGAGTTGACAATTGGTCATCTTCAAATATACAGAATGGCCTACTAAAGAAGAACATTCGCTACTTGTAATTTTATAAACATATACTGTTTGTTATGCCAGTATTCACGTCATCATTTTATTGTTTTTAGCACACTTACGCTATTTGTATTTTCAGTGCTAGAGGAGAATCAACAAGCTTAGATCTTTAGCATTTAAGAGTTTAAAAAAAATTAAATAACGAATCTATTTTTAAACTTGAAAATAAAATAAAGCATATCAAATTTTAAATGTTAAATACTGAAGGGGAAAAAAACCTACACGATAATGATTCTTTACGAACTTTGAAATGAAATGGAAAAGAATTGCACCACGTTCCATTTACTTTTATTTTCCTCTTTTGTCTTCTGTCAATTGATTATCGTTTCGTTCTCGCGATTGTATACGCGGTTGATAATATTCTTCTGGATACTGAATCTGATAAAATTCTTGTGCTTATTTTCTCATTCAAGATAAAAATTAACGGTTTCAACCACCGCAATCGCTACTTTGCTTGGATATTAAAGGATAGAAATTTATTTTAAACAACAACAACAACAGCTTTTGTCCCCATAGTAACGTCCTTTTGGATTTACTTAGCACCGTTTCTTGGTAATGTCGATTTTCAGATAAATACATATTGAAAGAAATTTTGAAATTATTATCATCGGGTTGTTCATTTCAACACTCGGCGACCAAAAGGCGCTTATACACGTGTTTCCTGGCTAGACAGTGAATAGAAAGAGATGAGAGTTGTGGAAAAGCATTTGCTTCTCTACCCTCCCCACCTGGTCCATCGACTTGAAAGATCGTCGTAGTGTTGCAACGAGTGATCCACTCGAAAACCGATCGTTATTTCGTCAATTTTTAAAAGGTTTCTTCACAAATAGAAACCCACGTGAATTCGGTTCTCACAACTATTAAATATTTACACATTTGGCCCATAATATTCCAAGTGTTTTTGAGAATAAAGTCTAAATTAATATTTTTGATTATGTCGTCAATCTTGAGGCAATTTACTGCAAAAGCTTTTAGTTCCGCCTAAACATTAAACGCTTAATGTTATTAATCTGTCTGACAAAGCCAAATAAAAAACGATTAATTCTTATAAAATCATTGTGATAGTGAATGTTTGTAAAAATCGATATCAATTATTTTTAGCTCCTTCGTAGCATATTTACAGGTTTTGTTTAAATTTAAGCGGATTTGCTGAACGCTTTGAAAACTTTAATTTACACACGGGGTCTCCATAAAAGAGATTTTTATCTACGAAACATGTTTTGCTTTCCTGCGTAAAAACAGCTGATAAGATATTTCTGGCGACCGCTTTAAGATCCCTGTCTTCATTGACATTATGAGAAACATAATTGAGCGACCCTTGAAATAGAACAAAAGAGTCTCCGCAAACACTTTTATTTATTTATTTTTTTCCTTTTCCTTGTAAACGGTCATAATAAACGCGCAGTTCGATTTTTTGATGGCATTTTCTGCCTTGTTCCATTAAGTTTAAACCAGCGAAGAAAAGCGGCGGCCGAGTGCAGCTGTAACAGTTTGAACCGCTCGCAAATGAGTCATTTAATTTGCCCCAAGTGGTCGAACAGACGGTTTCCAATCCTCGTCAGCTGTTCGCGTGCTCCTCCGTTCAACCCCATCACCCCTTCCGTCTTCTCTCTTCTTCTTCGTTGTAGTTGTATGTGTGTGTGCGTATTTACGTTGATTTTGCTCCTTATTCACAGAATCCCATTGATTGGCGCGAGTCTTTTTTTCTCATCCCAATCAATAGACCTTGATCGGGTCGCCCGCAAACGATCGAGCCATCCATCATGGGAAGACGTATGTAAATTAAAGGACGAGCTTTTGATTAAATGAGCGAGAAAGACTTCACCACACGTAACGCAACTGGAGATTATCAAATATTAAACTTGAACGCCTCCTCACCTCCACCCTCTTTTCGATTCATCGCTAATTAGGAACAATTTTTATTACCGCACGTTTAATGAATGTTCATAATAAATTTCGTCTCTGTAAATGGAAATGCTAATTAATTATCAAGAATATTAAGACACATAAACAATAAGGAAATTGATAGAACATTAAGAGAGCTATATACAATAAACTTACTTTTCCTCCCTTAAGAAAGTGTCATTCTAGCATTAATAATCTAAAAAGATGTTTAATTGAAGATGATGTGTGTTCAACCATCTAATAAGACGCGAAAGCTGTTTTAGACGTTTCAAGAATGGAAAAATAAAGTTTAAAAATTGAAAATATAAAACTTACCAATTTTATTGTAAAAAGAAGAAAAAAAAACACGAAATAACTTGGAAATTCAAGTCGTATATCTTCATCAACAGTAGCTGAGTCTCGACATTTCAAACGAATTTCGAGGCTGCCTTGGCTTCTGGGGGTGTTGTCATCGTTTTTCGTTCTACGCTTGCATAATAATCGTTCAGTTGCAGGTTAAATTGGTTATTAAAAGTAACATTTATCTGAAATTTACAACGCACCTGACTCCAAACCCTTCTTTCGACACCTATTCTCGCAGCTGAGTCCAAACACGTGTGCAGTTTGGAGGTACCACTTACACAGGGTGTTTACGAACTTTTGTGTACAAACTTTTAGGGGTGGTAGAGAACCTTATTTTGAATATTTTTTCCAAAAAACAGTGATTGCAAATGAATCCTTGATACATAAAAAATTGTCAAACATCATACATACAACGGCTGCCTGAGACTTCCTCATAATATTGTCTCTCTCGTTAACGCATTTCCAGAAAGCAGAGAAATTAGAAAACTTGATATACCAATGATCACAACGTTTTTACTAACCAAATACTACATGTTTGTAAAATTACAAAAGGTGTTCAAACTGTTGACCATGAATGCATGTCTCACAGCATCTTGTCATTGAATTTCTGACAGCCAAAAATCCCTGTAGTGTCTCTTACATGGTCACTTGCAGCCACAATTCGTGCTACCAGCTCCTCTTCCGAATCCACACGAGTAACGTACACCATATTCTTCAGATGTCCCTAGAAGAAGAAATCTAAAGGGTTTAGGGCTCTGGTCCTTAACGTATCAATATCAAATTTCCGTTTTCTGGAAATACGTTAACGAGAGAGACACTATCATGAGGAAGTCTTAGATACCGTTGGTTGTATGATGTTTGACAATTTTTTATGTACCAAGGATTTATTTGCGACCCTCAATTTATTGGCAAAATACATTCAAATAAGGTCCTCTACCACCCCTAAAAGTTTGTACACAGAGTTCGTGAAGACACCGATTCTATAGAGGGACAGATAACAGTGTTCTGCATCAAATTTCTCCCGTTCATAAGAATGTGATTTTTTAATGTTTGTAGTTGTGCTCAATCTTAATCTGAAATACCCATAGCTTTCCGGCAAAGCTCATTTTATTGTGAAAAAACTTTATTTTTTTCCTGAATATTCAACTATATCTTGGATGTTCAACAAATCTTGGATTTCTGAAAGCAATGGATAAGGAAGGGAGAAGTTTTGCGTATCTAAAGGAAAAATTTATTCAAAAGAATGATGCAAAAATAAAAGAGTGAATTTTTGTTGGTCCTCAAATCCACTTCCTCCTTGCAGATTGAAAAACTTTCACTGAAAATCTGAATTGAACAGAAAGCATTTGGGGATGTGTGGAAAAATAATTTTTTAAGGCTACAAACGATCGCGGGATTGTGGAACAGTTGCCAAACGCGTATCAAGTCTTGGGATGCAATGTCTCTTAAAATCCACTTCCTGCATTCCCATCTGGGTTTCTTCGCTCCAAACCTTGGAGTCTTATCTGATTAGCGTGGTGAAAAGTTTCATAAAGATATTTCTGAATTGGAGAGGAGATACAGTGGATAACGGAACAAGACAATATTAGTAGTCCATTGCTAGACGCTTCTTCGCGAGACTTCCGAGAATACAAAGATGACCCATTAAAGACGCCGCGAATATTTTTCTTTTTTTTTTTTTTCTTAAGTGCCCATCAAACAAGTATATGTAACCCCCCCTTTAATGAACATTTTAATCAGTTGTTTGATAAGTAAAGTAAATAAATTAGATTAAATTGTCAATTGTCAATTATTAAATAAAACCTTATTTTTTTCAACACTGGTGGGTGATGGATTTTTTCTGGCTTCAGTTTCGGTTTAAGCACCCAGGTAAAATTTCTGAAGGGAATGATTTTTTTTTCAGAACAGCTCTGAATTTTACATGTAATGTAGTGTAGATAGCCTGCGTGCGTAAAGTAAGATGTAGTATTAAGTATTTCAGCAACACTTTCAGCAACGTTTTACAGATAATAGTTGTGTTGGTAAACCAATACATAAGTGGTGATGCAAACATTGTTGCGACGGTTGTAGGCGTATTATTAAGAGCCGTCGCAACAACGACAGCGTCCAACAACTCGATTTTGTGTTAAAGTTTATGAAGCACAACTTATTAATTGCATAGAATGTATATAAAGCCCCTGACACTTTTCAAACTTTAATATCACAAAAAATATAAGAAAAGAAACAAACTTATTTCCTTATTTTAATTTTCGTTGGAATCAGGAACTCAAAAAAGGTTGTTCGGTCCCCCTCAAAATGTTTCAATGTGTGCCCATTCGTCACGCGGAGGATTTCAAGACGATATTTGACTTCTTGCCCTGCTTTTGCAAATATGGCAGCATCACCTGTCGCTTGTGCGCCACTGTTTAAGTCCTTATCTTCCTGACCACTTTATTTACCCTTACATTTGACATACCGAACTCTGTCGCCGCATTTCTGATGGATTTCCTAGGGTTACGTTAAAATGCTTCGCGATCGCAGTAGAAGAATTTCATCGATTGATCTTCGTTTGTCAAGCATACTACCAGTCTCCTTTAAAGGATGCTGTTTCTGGACAGAGGATATCTTTGATTTCTGCTTTAAAACATATCTGTGTTTGTTTATCCAGTGATGCTACCTATCGAGTACAGCTATGCCATAAACTTTTCTTTGTCAAGGGGTTTATGTAAACTCTGAAATATAAAGTCTGTCAAAAAATGCATACACTTCAACAAATGAAAACTCGCTATAAAAGTTGTAATACTAGATCAAGGGATAAATCATTGAACCCTACAATGACAACAGGTGACTCGAAGTGGTCACCATAAGCGTCCAGACACTTTTGATTATGGCGAACTACAGTTCCTATCCAATGTCCATGGCAAACTCTCATCGAGCTAAGTTCTCATGTCTCGGTGGTAATTTGGTTTTCTTGATCGGGATCAACTTGTAATATCTCGGGATGCAAACTTTCTATTTTGCTGATACGTAAAATCCTAGACATCTATTAAAGTGTATATATAGTTATTGACAAACTTTGTAAAATGTAGTTTTATGATCCTTATCACGTCGATCATTGTCATTATTAAACTCTGTCCAACAAAAAACCCAGGGGTTTCCACTGAATTTCAATTTCTATCCTGACACATTTTCGCAATAAAAATCAAACAACAGCATCTAACAAAACTGTTGAATCGCTAGCAACTAATGTAACAATTGGAAATTGGAAAATTAACTGGATATGCTAGGTTTTTCTGTCGTTGGACAAAAAAGTAAATACAGAGAATATCAAAAAGCATATACATACTTTATTGTAAGTTATTTATGAACTTACCATAATAAAAAATGGAAAGTTGACATACTAGGATTACATGCATTGAATGAATACGATCTCCATAGAAGAAGGCCATTCAATGTACAATCGAGACGCGACAGCTTTCCAGGTATTTTAACAGCTTATACTGTATTTACCAACTTGTATGCCAATTGTACGTCATTCATTTTCTATTATATTTGTACTTATTTTATAAAGAATTTTTCTCCTCTTCATTTTCATATATTATTTGCATTGATTTCGTTTAAGTGTTTCGGAATTCGGACCAGTTTGCGTTAAATTTGGAACTTGAGGTCAAGGGCAGCGGCGAAAGAAATCAACGACGTGAAAGGCCCACGGACAGTCAACAAACGCACACTGTATCAAGGAAGATGACACTAGCCTCGAAGACAACTAAAGACCGGAGAATCATCTGCTGTTGAAGACGAAAGCAACAAAGCACCATCAATCAGCAGCTACTTCAATTGGCACCTCCACCAACTCGGGCTTGTGATCAGGGAGGCAAAGTTCCTCATGATACAATGACAAACAGAAAAACTGGTTCTCTTTCAGAAGATCCGGACAAGAAAAATCATTGGAACTTTCCGGTGAAGTTTCGGAACTGGTTGTCAAATGCGGGCGGACCGCATATAAGCCACGTTGTGTGTTTGATGGAATCTCGAGAGGGTGTTGTACTTTGAGCTTGTTACAGATGGCCAAGCTTTGAACAGTGATCTCTATGCCAAACAATAGCGAGTTTATTGTGTCTCTGAAGATTCGCTACCCAGCATTGGTCCATCGAAGACGTTTACTCCTGCACCATGAAATTATGGTAGTCTTGTGCCACCAGCTACCATATTTTCCTGTCCATGTTTCTCATCCTGTCCAGATGGCGGTTCAACAGTGAGGAGGAGGAGATCGCGAAAGGAAGGCAGAAAGTTTTTTTTTTTTGCTTCCAGTTCGGCCGAATAGTACCAACGTAGAATTGAGCTCTTAGCGCAAAGATGACAAACTATAGATCATGATGAAATTTTCTTAGATGAACGAACCTCGTTTTGTTTGTGATTTTCTTGACGTGATCAGAATATCTAATTTTTTATGGTAAGCATTTTGAATTATAATTGTAGAAGTCAAACGTAACTTACATTCATCCGATCATGTCTGCATAGATTTATTAGCATTACCACTTTTCTTTTGTTTAAGTGTGCGTACATTTTTGGCCTCATCTGTAGATTGTAATTTTGTGTCCGTTCGCCTGGTAATCACCTATTGTTATTGTTAGAATAAATTATTTCATGAGAATTAAAAGTAAATAAGCGTGTGTGTCTCTTCTATTGGAAATTGCTTCAATGAGAAGGCAAGCAGTCTCATTTTCTTTTTGCTTTTTTGACGTCTTTTTTATCTTCGAGAATTGTAATTGCTTTAATTCTTGAAAAAATAATAATTTAAACACCGTTTTTTTAAACTGAACACTGTGCACAGAAAAGTCTTAAGGCGTTAGATTACATTAAAAGTGCGTTGGTGAGTTCGAATTAAATACATGCCACTTTATTTGGTTCCACTTTAGTTGTAGTTTTGTAGTGAGTTTTCCTTGTAAGTACAGGGCGATACAAAAGTTCTGCAACCCATATATTCCATTTTATCTGCAACTTTGAAATTCGCACTGTAGAAACTTCTTCGTTTCTGCATGATAGATGGTGCTGTAAGCGAGGACAAATTGAAGTCACATAATCAACATGGATTTCAGTGCACAGCAAAAGGTGTACTTTATGGAGTGGTATTTGAAGACTAATTCCTTCAAAAGTGCTCAGACGGTATTTGCAATATAGTAAATAGTTTGCAATCAGAGATATGCCGAATAAGTCAAACAATGCAGCATTTAGTTCAGACCCTGGGTTTAAAGATCTGGTCATCTCACGTGGACTATGGCTACCTCGATCTCCTGATCTAACCTTAAAGATAGTGTAAACGAAAACAATCCATCAAGGGATTAAAGAACATCCTCAACATCGTTACATCCACCTTCACTGATATCTTGGAACGTGTTGTTCAAATACCTGTCGTCGATTAGAGTTCTGCACAGAATGGCTGTCAGTTTCAATATTTACTGCAAGTCAGGACGTAATGCATACAATATAATATATACACAACCGATTTAGTACTGATATCTTTCTTTATTCAAGAGATATAACAGGAAATACGGGTTGTAGGATTTTAGAATCACTTTATTTAACCCATAAGGTTAAGTTGGTTTAAGTAAAAATAAACTCTACGTAGGACTTTATTGACTTGCTTAAGAATTTTAGATTACAGATATATTGAGAGACTGTTAGAGCTACAAAATTGCCGGCAATCTTTGAATAACTCCGTACTACGTACATAGTATTATCTGCAAGTTGACGGCCAGCATCAAGAAAATAATCAAAATGAGAAAAGTGCGCAGTAGTAAGTGACCGAAAAAATTATATGCGATAAATTTACATAATAATTTGAAGTGTAACATCTACATAATTTAACAGGCACTTGTTTTATTTCATTGTTAAATTCATAAAGTCTCGTTTGTAATTATTAATATAGTTAGGCGCAATGAAATATATAGTTAAAATAAAATGCTTAAACAATAGAACAGAAAATCTGGATTCATAATGCAAATGTTATAAAAACCTAAAGTTTATTTTAAAAATATCCCCAAGAATCTATCGCTTTTCTTTTTACCTCGTTAACTTTGCAATATTTTCGGCGAAACAGTGGCAACTCGATAAGACTTAAAATTAGATTACGAAGAAATAATGACTAATGTCAATCCCTAGAAGAGAAAGAGATGAGTGAAAGATTCGAACAATTTAGATAGCGTTTTAAGATTTAATGTTATCCCAATCTCCTCGGCATCTTAGACAGAAGATTAAACTTCATCGTAATGAAAGAGAAAAATAAAACGTTAATGGATTTTGCGTAGAAGAAAATAAAGATTTAAATCATAAGGAATATGCTCCGCATCATTATCAATTTAAGCAACTCATCTTCAAGAAATGCTTTATAAAATAATTATTTTATTTTAAGCCCTCGGTGTTTGTGAGCTTAGAAGAATATTACATTTCGCTGCTTTAATGCTTTCGTAACGTTAGCATAGGAGCAATTAAAATACTCAACACGTGAACATGTGTCACAAATACAGACAGATGATTCACAGCAAACGTATTTAGAAGGGGGCCTACAGTAGGTATTAAAATAGAAAAACAATACATAGGAATAGGTGAAGAATTATTATAGATGGGAAGGAGAAATCAAAATTCAAGGACTAAAATAAATTTGAATGAATGAATAAGTGTCCAGGGGTTTGTTTTTGTTTTGTTTTGTTTTTTTAAGTGATTTCAGGTTATTTAAATTTTTCAATTAAAAACATTAAGGAATTAAGATATTTGTTATAATTCCATTGAAGAAGATAAAAAAAAAAAATCTAATTCTCAAAGCATTTACCTTATTGAAATAGTAGATAAAAGCCCACAGTGATGATTTGTGAGCAAAATTCCATTACTCGACTTATTTTCGCTCATTAAAGATTAAATCTCCCATAAAACTCACAGTTGTTAATAATAAAAGTGGTTGGTCGATTGTTGGTCGAGGAAAGGATTTTTTTAAAGAAAAAAAAAAAGGAGGGAAGGAGAGAAGGAAGGAGAAGGAGGCGGCTGAAAATGGCAAAGTTCGTCTACCTTTGGTTTCGTCCTCGACTGGTTGTTTGGTCCGGATGAAGGTCCCCCTTCACTTGCCTCCAACGGATGGATAAATAAAATTAATGGGCTTTTCTCAACGAGCGCCTTTTTCGTGCCCAACTCAAGCAATTGCGAATGGGCCCAATAGTAATTTTTGTCTGATTATTATTTGGATTTTACAGTTGGAAGCCAGAAGGCGAAATGAATCCTCGGTCAACACCGACACGAATCGCTTTTTGCGTTTGCACGCGTTGATAAAAATTGCCTGAGATACAGACAGGGAAGACAAGAGAGGCCTGGGAGATTACGTCAATAAATTAAAAAAATTCTTACAATTACGATGTTTGACGTTATCCACCAATGATTAAAAGGAAAAGAGGTGACGGTACATATGCAGTTTTACTCATAATTATTTTCTGCACCTAAGAAAACAAATAATCAGACCGAGCATTAACGTAATAGAAATTAATCGTATTGTTTTCGTAACGATAGTAAAGTGCAAGCCTATCAAAAACAGATAAAAACGAGGGAGACGAACGTCAATAAAATTTGTTAATTATTATTCATTGTCAGCGAATTTCCTCTTTTTTATCATTTCTCGTACACTATTAATAACTTTTATTATAAAATTTCATAATAAATAAAAGATAAAATAGAGAATTCACAATAGCGATTCAAACCTCCCCGCCTCTAAGGTAAATGACAAACAAAGAAAAGGTTATTTATTGACGTCAATTAACCACTCATTATTTATTAGCGATTACAGTTAAATTAAAAAAAAAAAAAAGTTATCGCTACAAAAAAAGAGAGCCAGAAACTGTTAGAATTGAGCAAGATTTTTATTATCTATTTAATTAGGCCATTTACTTGTAATAATAAGTCAATCATAGTTCTCATAAAGGTTATTTCACTATTTCTAAAGAGCAAGAGTTTCAACAATATGATGATGGAAAGAGTATGAATGCATCGATAATGATATCACATACATAATCGTTTAGTTTCATTTATTGATACTTGAAGGTAAATGCCTGATTTATGCCTGAAGCTTTATTTAAATTTATAAGCGAACTTGCATTTCGGCACCTTTGTAATGAAAATTTTTTTTTCTTCCGACGATTGTTTCATGAATCTCAAAAAGCTAATTTCTATTAAGTATGATGACACTTTGTGCAAATTTTAGCTATAATTTCGTTTTCTTTCTATAAATTTATATAATTTGCAAACTTGTCAATTTCTAAATCATACAATATGTGTTGTCACCGAACACAATCTAGCTGATCGAATTATAATTTTTATTATTCTATCATTGGGTATCGGGTGATTATTACGAATCAATAAATCGACTAGCATTTGACGTGTTTAACCAATATCACGGAATTCCTTGCAAAAGGAACTAACCCACGACATTTACACGCAAAATTCCTAAGAAATTCCTGTTATAAGGTTTCAATAAAATTTCATCTTGATGAAAGACAAACGATGCTGAAAGTAATTTAAATTTATTTATTTATTCATTCATTCATCAAACTTATTTATTTTAATTTGTTCTAGGTAATGCGAGATAATCCTAAATCCCAAAAAAGAAAAAGATAAATTAGAATCACAGTGCCTGACGACGAGTGAAAGTGAAAGTGAAATCACATTGCACTGAAAAAAAATCAGTAATATCATGAGTCATGTTTTGAATAAGACAGGGAAGGTATAATTATCTAGGACTAAACGTGGAAATAAGAGACTTAAAAAAAAAAGAAAGAAAAAGAAAAAAGTTCGGGGGGGGGGGGGTCGAACGAACTTGAAGGACAAATTAAAGGGGCTTGGAAGGTTCGCTTCCTCTCCATTCTCTGTCGAGGTCCAGCGGGGAAGCCTCGACTTCCTCGTTGGCGACGCTTCGTCGCATCTCACCATTGTGTTTCCCTATGTATTGAGTCGTACTGATGGTACTGGCCTTTGGATACAAGAAACAGCACACGTTCACTTTATATAAGAGGATTGAGTTGTTGATGATAACAATTTACGACGAGCAAAAGACAAAAAATAAGACCTTAAAAAGATAGACCCTCGCTCTTCACAGCACAATGGTCAGTTTAGTGGGAGAACCTACTGAGCCATTGATTCTAATTATACTGGAGAGGTTTCGCTCAAAAGCGGAAACAATGGCAACCAGAGAAGCCGATTGTTCTTCCTCCATCCGATTTGCAATCTCGTTCTGGCTGAGTGTATTTCGTTCCGTCGTTTGACGAATCAATGGAGTTTCCCTCGTCGAAAAATTCTTCACCTCCCCTCCACACCTCTCCTCCGTAACAACCTCTCTTTACTCCCGTTCCACCTGTCTCCTTAATAAAAGGAGATTTTGTGAGATGTTGAAGATTTTTTTTTTAATCATTTATTGTTTTTTTTTTATATTCCCACTCCTTTTGTTATCGATAGATCGTTATTTAAAATGACAGAAAGAAAAAAGATGATGTCCGAACTTTTTTTATCTTTGGCATTTTACCTGTTTTAATAACATGGCAGGAAACGGACATCATCGCCATTACCTACGTATTTTTAGTCTACATACCTTTCATTATGAACGACGTCAACAAACTCTTTCAGCCAGAAAACCCCATCAGAACAGGTTTTTCAGCACTCACATAAGCGATTGAAAAAAAAAAAAGGTTTTAATGCTAAGATTGCGAATTAGTTCTTTCTTGTAATGGTTATGATGAATCAAAAATAGCTCATTTTTATTTAAATAAAAGACACGAACCAGGAGGGGGTAGTTTATGGCAACTTTAAATCATAATGATTGATGTTTCTTAATAACAACCCTGTAAAAGAAGGCTTGAGGCGATCGGTGTTGAAATTAAAAGAAAATAAAACCGAAAAAATAATTTATGTCTGAATGGACGAATGCAAATAAAAGGTTTTCAATTTATACAGAAAACAATGAAATGGTCCTTTAGATTCTTCTAATATATATTTAAAAAGTAATAAAAAAAATTGCCGTTGAAATATAAAAACGCATTTCCGAAAAGGCAATAAAAAAATTTCAAGGGTATCAGATTTCGTTTCTTAATACAAAACAGTCTTTACTATCGCGTATAGAGCCAATTTAATTTAATTTCATTAGATAAGAGCAATTTATTTGCAAAATGAAACGGATATTTTGACAAAGTTAAAAAAAAAAAACAGCCTTCATATTAAAACAGATAAGCAGATCTAATAAAAACTTAATGAGCTCAGTGTATATGTAGAATAAAAAAAGCCTAAAATTCAGATTCCAGTACGCAGATTCTTCTTTAGGTGAAACCAGTGCAGATTTTCCGGGCATTACTGGATTCGAACACCCAATTTCAAATCTTATGCCGGGAAAAAACTATAACTGCAACTATGCCGGGAAATTGCGTTCATCATTTGCAATTAATCTCAGGAATCGGAAATGATGGAAGTTAAATAAGGAAACGAGCAGGGGGGGGGGGTTCTCCGGATTCTTACCATCATGAAAAATTATTCGTCATAGAGATAAGAGCCTAATGAAGACGATGAAAACGTCTCTCTTCCAGGGACTGCAACGTCATCGTTTTCCGTATGAAGTGGATCTTTTTAAAATTTTTCTCTCTTATGAATAAAAACAACAATGATTTTTTTTTTAATTTTTATAAATCTATTTAGAGATTTTAATTGCGGCGTGATTTTAATTTATGGAAGGACTTCTTCATTTGTTTAAATATCAATAACAAGCTTTTTTTTTTTTGAAGCATAAGTGTGAATTATATAAGCGTGCTTGTTGCAGAATAAAAAGTTGCAGCACGCCACAGCAACGAAAATGTCAATCCTAATATCGAATTTAAAAAAGCCTCCTTTTACAAATAAAGATTTAAAATTTAGTTTTTCTTTCAAGCTAAACGGTACTCATATTTTAAATAAACATTGCGTGACTGAAATGAAGCCTACATCTGCATTTAGTCGCGATTGCGAAAGAGAAAGCGAAATAAAAAAATTAAAAAAATCCAAATGTTTATAGAATAAGGATGACAGCAATTATGTCCATAACATTATTCATGAAATCTTCGGGATATTTAAATTAATAAAACAGGAATGGAAGAAGGGGTCGTTTAGTGAGTTTAAACCAGAAAGTTATCGGAATAATATTTATTGGCTTTTGTAGAATTTCTTAATGAAATGGATATTCTAAGAAAAATGAAACGATAAATATTTATCGACCGTCTCAAGTAAATTAAGACAGCAAACAAGATGTGAAAATGGGGCAAAATGTGCGTTACACGGTGAGGTGATGATTAAAGTGCGGAGGAAGTGAAAAAATAAAAAAAAGACTCGATGATACTTTTAATGAACAAAACCCCAACGGAATCTTTGTTATTCGAATAATTTTAATCAGTTACGAAAAATGATGAAATATCTGCAGCTAAATGGTCGCCATTTTTGGCAACTCTTCTCCTTTCCATGAATTCTTTGGCAAAACAATCGCTGGCTGGCAACGAAGCTTCATAATCTGAAGAAGGAGGAGGAGGAGGAGGCGGTTGGGGTCTATTCTACATAGACTTGTTGGCGACCCCACCCTCTTAACCAATTGGGACTGGGTTTCGGAGTGCTGGGGATGGGGAGAGACCTATATTTATTAATGTCAGAGATAGAGAAAAGTAGGTCTAGGTTAGAGAGTTACTGAAAAAGAAGCCGCATAGAAAAGGGTTTCTCTCCACCAGCCGTGGATAAACGACGGAAATACATGATTTCAAAATAAGTGTTCTCTGTAAAAAAGCGCTCAAAGGTTCCTTAGAGAAGAACGCCACTATTTTTATCGCTTATTTTTCGCTGTACATTTTCTTTTACCTGTAGCGAGCAAAAAATTAAGGGCGAATTCTATAAGGTTTCGTTTTTAATTTTCATAAAATTGGTGGGGGAAAAAAAAAGCTGGCAGGAAGGAAAAATCCGGGCAGCATTTGTAAGCGGGTTGCAGCAGAAAAAGTGATAAATTTGTGTCACGATCAAAAATTAAGGCCACTTGGATCGAGTCAAACCCACATTTTCATGGGAACGGGTTGAAAAGAGAACTTCTTAAAAATTTCCTCCGAAATTATAACCATAATATTATCTTCTACCATCAATATAATCTAGATAGATGTGTTAATAACGCTTCATCAATTTAAATTTTCATTAATAAAAAATGAATCACAGTGATAAGATAAAATGAACCAAATTTTGACCATGTAAGATAATTTCGCAAGATTTATCTTAAAATCATTTTAAGAGTCTTCTGAATAAGTCAATACCTAAATTCTTGTTTTGGTGGTATTATTTTAAAACTCTGGTATGATTATGAGTCTGAAACTCTGGTAGTAAAGGGGAACATCAAGCGAAGGATATAAAAGTTTGGATATCCAAGTTTAAGAAAAGAAAAAAAAAAATCTGTCTTCTGATCGGAAAGAATGATTTCTGTTAATAAAATAAAATTACTATATTTGGATATTTAGCTCATTCAAAAATGCATTAATTAATGCTTTAAAGTTCAAAATGTATGGAATGGTCCAAAAATAGTTAAACAATGGGGGCATTTTGGGTTTAATTTGTAAAATTTAAATCTTTTAATTGAAACATATAATAAAGTTAATAAAAATATTCTATGAAACTCTAATGAAGTAAATGTTCATATTCATTTTGTTTAATATCAGACTTAAGATATAAAAATTTAAAAAAAAATTAATTTCCTATTTTTTTCCTTTATGTAGATCAAGTTAATTTTTATAATAGAAAAATGAATATTTAATATTTAGATATTAGATATGGAGCATCAGTAAAATTAATAAATATTAAAGCAGGTTTAGGAAATAAATGCTTTTAGAATTTTATTAATAAATTTAATTAATTAATTTATTAATAACCCATTCCGGCAATGTATAAGGTAACGAAGATAAAAGAAGGCGAAATTAAATTGAACCAAATGATTTGTTTTGCATATTGCAAAAATTATACAATATGGTAATCTTAGAGAAAATGAAAGGAAGAGGATGGGAGAATCGGGACCTATTCCATCTCGATGATAAAAATGAAAGACTTTGTCATATGTATATTAATGAGCACAGAATTTCAAAGAGTTTTTTTTTTCCACCAAGATTTAGGTTATAAAAAAATTAATAAATAAATGTAATACAAACTTCTGCATGTCAATGACAGTTCAGCCAAGATTTATGGGATTCAGTTTAACTTTTATCTATATTTACTTTTTCTTCTTGTGCCAATTTACGTTAAGTGGGTTCGATGCGAATAATATCGTCAGAGAATAAACGATATGGAAGTAGGTCGATAGCATTTACAAGACAAACCAACAGAAGTTCTAAAAAATTAGCTTAATTGAGTCATGTGTCAGTTTTCGAGAGCAAAAAATGATGCCTCTGAGAAATTGTTTCCTTTGTCGCATTTCATGGACGAAGATGAAACGACGGCAGCGGTGGCGAGAAGCTGACGCCTTTGCTGACTTCATTTGACACCCCTTTTGGCGGGATAAAAAATTAAAATAAATCGATCAAAGGAATAAACAATAATTAAATTTATTTCATCATAGCTAAATGATTAATACTTAGATTCAAAAATACGTACGTTTGCGCTCCCTTCCCTCTCCACAGAATTCCATCAAATCCAGGAGGGGGGAAAATGCAACGACGAAGGACAAGACCATAAAAACTTGGCATAGATTTGGAGTGAAAGGAATAATGTAATCAGATTTCGGGGACAAACAAAGAATTATCAGTATGAGATACAATTAGAAGCCGAATTGAAATACTAATCATGGCTCCCTAGTGGCCAAAATGGACCTCTAGGGTTAATCAACATTTATATGTTGTAAATGGTTATTTTGTAGAATAGTGGCGACTCTTTCTTTCCATATCCATTGTGAACATCGCTTTCTATATAAATGAAAGTCAATATATGTATGTCTGTCTGTATGTATATTCGCGATAAACTCAACAACTAGCGAAACCAATGGACGTCAAACTTTTCATGATGCTTTAACATAGTCCGGGAAGCGTCCGGTAAAGGTTTTTCACTACTTTGCCATGGATTTATGAGTAAAAAACCATCTGCTTTTCATGCGTTTTCGACGTCTGCTTGGGTTAGGAATGTTTTCCTCCGGAGAAAATTGTCCAGGCTCCGAAAAAGATGGTAGTCGGTAGGGGAGAGGTTCGGAGAGTACGGGGGATGTGGAAGCACCTCGTAGCTCAGAGCCTGTAGCGCCTCTGCGGTCTTTCGTGCAACGTGCGGACGCGCGTTGTCATGCAGCAGAAGGACGCCTTTGCGATGCACAAGTGCAGGTTGTTGCTGACACAGTTTTGTATGTATACGACGCAGTTCACGACAGTAGGTCGCAGCGGTGATCGTCTCCACCCGCTGCAGGAAGCTGTGATGCATTACACCACAGATGTTCCACCAAACTGTAACCATGAGCTTCATGTGGGACCCATTTATCCTGCTTTTTCATCTTGCCGATGGTCCTAAGATGTCTACTGACAGTCGACGCTGATACAGCATGATCCCCTGCAAGGTCCCGAACAGTTTTTGACGGGTCCTCTTCCGCAGATCGCTTCAGATCAGCGTCATTCAACACGTTGGGCGGTCTGCCGCGTGGCTCATTTGCCAGGTCCGTCACTCCCGCCCGGAATTTTCAGAACCAACGTTGGACAGTACGTTTGTTTATGGTGCCTACACCAAATACCTTATTGATGTTTCGAGAGCTGTTGGATGCAAATTTGGGTTCAAACCTATTAAATATCATCGCAGACATGCAAATTTCAGGCAGCTGGATGCTGATAGATTTATCTCTGGGAATGAACCACTTTCTTATGGGTGCTTGCTACTAAACGTGGTCACCGTGCTGAAGCGCGGAAACCTCGAAATCCGACATTTGATTTGCAACGACCTGATACTTTATATTAGAGTAGTGCAGGGTGAGTAAAAAGTCGCAATACACCCTGTTTTTTCGAAAACCTTGCAGGAATTGGGAAATCTGAATATTCCATAAGGTAAGGGTGAAGTGGTCTATCTTTTACGGTATGTACCGAACATGGCCGCCATTTTGAAATCGGCCATCTTGAATCTAAGTAAATTTTTTTTTAATGAAAAGGGGGTCGTGTGATATATCAAATAACATCAGCATTTTCTGACAATTTCATTCCTGTAAACAGATTTGAAGTAGCAGTTATGGTTCAACAGTTACAACACATTTTGTTTCATTTTGTTGCAGGTAACTGAAGATGGCTTTGACCACGGAGGAGAGAATTGAGGTCATTTTGATGTCTGGAGAACGAAGTTTCCGTGTCATAGCTGCAGATTTTAATAACCGTCACCCAGAAAGACCTCCAATTTCACACAACACAGTCAGGTGCTTAATTAAGAAATTCCGAGAAACTGGGACTGTGGTTGACAAGGCACGGAGTGGCCGTCCAATAAGTGCTACTGACGAGACAACCTCAACAATGGTTTTGGCGTGACCACAATCCACACTAGATGGAACCTTTCAAGGTAGATGGTGACGTAAAGATTATGGTGTGGTGTAGAATAAGGGGTTTCCGTGTAATTGGAACCATTTTCATTGAACAGAACCTAAATGCTCAACGCTACCTGGAAATGCTGCAAGAAGTGGTGTTTCCCTCACTTCTGAATGAAGATGGCAGCTTTCTCTCTTACTTTCAACAGGATGGGGCTCCATCACACTGCGGTGCAGATGTTCGTCAGTGGTTAGATGTTCAATTTCCTGAGGCAGGTTTTTTATCTTAGCGGTTTCGTCAGCCGGCTGACATTGGCACCAGGTGATGACGTCACATCATTGTTTCAGCCTAGCGTTCTTTTTGATTTTCCATCCGATGACGTCATTTTTGGGTCTCTGGTCATCGGATTGTCCGACGTGGTGCTGTGGAATGACCACCCACATCACCTGATCTCACACCACTTGACTTTTATCTGTGGGTTCATTTAAAGCAACTCGTATATGCAGAGAAAATCAGAAATAGACACCATCTCCAGCAACGCATTGAAGAAGCGTGTGCCAGCATTTCTGCGGTGGAAATCCTTCTGCGAGTGCATGACGATTGGATTCAGCGTCTTCAAATGTGCCTTGACCAAGAGGGACACCATGTTGAACACATTAAATGACTGTCCTTCATGGAGAACAGTCCAGCCTGTAATTCCAAACAAAATGTGTTGTGACTTTTGAACCATAACTGCTACTTCAAATCTGTTTACAGGAATGAAATTGTCAGAAAATGCTGATGTTATTTGATATATCACACGACCCCCTTTCCATTTAAAAAACTTGACTTAGATTCGAGATGGCCGATTTCAAAATGGCGGCCATATTCGGTACATACCGTAAAAGATAGACCACCTCACCCATACCTTACTGGAATATTCAGATTTCCCAAATCCTGCAAGGTTTTCGAAAAAATAGGGTGTACTGCGACTTTTGACTCACCCTGTACAATATTCTTTGGTTAAAAAAAAAGTAAATTTACAAAATACTATTTACACAGCATGTCCGCAAAAGAATGTCCCTATTGCACTTTACTATATTTCTGTACTTTGTCTCGGCTTCGTTCGGGTTGGTTGAATATCGGGTTGTTTAGGGCAAATTTTACAATAACTAAATTTGACTATCCGTACAGGGTTATTTCCAAGGATTAATCCCAAGAAAAATCTCGTTGCATAAAAATGTGTCGTTTTTCACTCATAAAATCTGCGAAGCCCGCTGAAAGTCATTAAAACCCGCCACAAGCCCTATTCACCCGTTTAAGGCAATTTATTTAGGTCGGGTTGGTAAATTTATTTAAAGTGAATTTTTGAATAAGGCTTTTTTTGGCATTGGACTTAATCATTGAAAATGCAAAATGTGGATATATTATCGGCATACACTTAAAAAGCTAATATCCAGTATTATCTATGAAGACTCTTTTGTAGACAACTTGTTTTGTTTATCCACAAGGAGATCAACGCTTGAGTATGTTACAGTTGTCCACTTGAAAAGCACGGACTCCGAAATTGATTCC